>PVLD010013536.1:0-55711 GCA_004027595.1 Dinomys branickii | reverse complement strand
CATAATATGCTCTGTTCATGTGAAATGCACAGAAGAGGGAATGCACAGAGAAACAGCAGGCAGAGCCCCTAACGGGAGCTCAGAGGAAACAGAAAGGACTGTGGCTGATAATAGTTACTGGGTTTGCAAGGGGAGGTAAGCATGATTAAAATGTTCTGAAATTAGTGGTGATGGTTTCATATGTGCCTATGCTAAAGATTGCTGTATACTTTGAAATGGTGAGTTAAATGTCAATAATGTATCACTTTAAGGAGCATAAAAATCTCTAAAATGAACTTTTTTTCATAAAATTATCTGCAACTCTTATACAATCCCATGCAGGGAGAGAGAGAATGAGCAATATAGCTTGACTCTTGTTAAGGTTATTGTGTCAGAGGGCCATCACTGCAATGCCTTGCCCTACTGAACAAAAACTCGCAGGATAATTGAGATGTGGGGGCTCTTGGTCCCTCTGTGAAATGACCTCACAGCTCTGTGCTTAGTATCACTGAACGCACTTTTAAAAGGCTTTTTAAAGTAACTTCTGTTGATGTCAGCTATCACTGTTAAAAAAGGAGACAATACCTCCCTGCAAACTGGATGCTTACTTGGCTATTGGTGGGGGACACTGTAACCCCAAATCTGCTACCTCTATAACTTTCCCTGCCAAATGGCAGAATTTCCATTTTAAAACATTCTGTGCTTCTTAAAAAAGGAGGCCCCAGGATGTTTTTCCACCGGTTGATCTTTCAGCTTGGGAGTTACACTTTTCGTCCCCGTCTCCTTGCACTGGCCAGCACACTGCAGTCACGTTCCCTTTTCCACTTGTCATATTTACATGGCACAATGATGCATCGTGGTATGTGTTACGGCCACCCAAAGAGAGGCTGAACTCTACCTCAAATCCTCTGCACTTCTTCTATGCTTTCATGGCATTTTCTACCTTCTCTCACGTCACTGGATGCTAGAGAAAGCTTTCCGTTTCCTAGAGATAGCTTTTCAAAAAGACGTTCTAAACAAGAGATTTTTTATCTTCTAATAATACTGCTTTTTAAATTTTACCATCTGTTAAGCTTTTAGAGATAAGGTAATTTTTTTGTCTTTCAAATCCATCTCTCCTCCAGAAAGCCATGGCAAGGTTGTATCCACACCCATTCTCCCTTCTACACCTCTGGCCTCATAGCACAGTCTAGTTTAGACGGAACTACTTGTAACTTATGGTGTGCACTAGTCTGCTTGGGCTGTCACAGTAAAATTATGTAGACTGAGAAGCTGAAGCCCATATGGGAAAATATCCCATAGCATTGGAGAATAAATTCCAAGATGAGGGTGCCAGGATGGTGGGATTGTTGTGAGGATTTTCCCTGGCTTGCAGCTGATACATCCCATCTATGTATCCTCACATAGAGCAGGGATTCCTGACCCACAGAAACTGAGATAAAATGAAGTTATTGTTTTAAACTGTGAGTTTTGAGGTAATTTGTTATGTGGTACATAAATAAAACATTCTGAGATTAATTCAGGATAAATATAACTGAATAGGACACCAGTGACCTCTAGCAGTTGCTGCTTGAACCCATCTACCAAATCTTCTCTTTCATGAATATATTTTAATAAATATGTTCTCTCATCTTTTCTCATATTTTTATTTTGAGCCTTTTCTGAATAGTTGAGTTTGTTTTATACATGATCTCTCATTTTACAAGATCAATTCAAACTTGTTACATCCCCAAGACACCTGGCACTCAATATGCCACCAGGTTATTAGGAGTAAGCATTAAATAACTCTTAGTTGGTTGCTTAACATATCTTAGCTGAAGCCAACTAGAAGGTTTTTAAAAAATAAGAATAATGGAAAAAAGAACATGTACGGGTGTTGCTCCTGAATGTGTTCGGGGTAGGGTCACACATTCATCATCCTTATTTTGTTGAAAGACTCGTAATCCATTTTTATGAAGCTTAAATTATTTCAAACCAAAAAAGTTGATATTTTACATCTGTAAAGTGAAGATAGTTCAGAAAAACACATTTATTGAGAATCAAATTCTACTGATTATAGGAGGTTGATTTTTTTTCCTGAGATTCTAGATATTCTTGTTATAATAATTGTTATTTTTAGACTGAAGTGCATAGTTTGCAGGAAGTGATTTTGTTTTCCTGGAAACATTAAATGATGTTTGGGCACCTATTTGTTCTGAGCATCATTTTAAAATTTCAAATAAAATACTGTTTTGTAGTTAAACATTCCTTCCCTGGAATTACAAAGTTGAATACTCTTGGAATTGATGCATCAGTGCAATTTTTGTCATTTGTCTTAATCAGCATACTTTAAATATATAACAACTTCAAAATAATTATGATGAGCTTGCAATGAGGAACATAAATGTATGCAAGACAAGTTCTTCCCTGAAGGTACGTATTATCTAATTGAGAAAAATGTCATATATCCATAGAAAAATCTAAATAGCATACGCGTAGTATGAAGAAGAAACAGGCTGCTGTGGCTAGAAGAGTGGAGGTAGCTTCTTGGGAAAGAATTCAATTACAAATAGTCCTGCAAGGAATAATAGGTTTGAGATACCAGGAAAAAGGGAAAAGGTACTCTGGCCGAGGGCAAATTGTCCCACATTGTGTCAATATTTTTTAACCTGTAGTGTCCTTCTACATTCCTTTGAAGTACATAGGTCACATGTTTATCTTCAGCCACCAAGTAGCATATTTTAAGTCAAAAAGCTACTTAAGAACGCTCTAAGGTTGTTAATGCTGGACAGGAGCCAGTGAATTGTAGCCATCTGCCTGGTATTTTTAGAAACTTAAATAGTGTTTTAGTCACTTTCTCATTGTTGAAACATAACACCCAGCACCAACAACTTCTAAGAGGAGAGGTTCGTTTGGTTTTACAGCTTGTAGAGGTTTCTA
Organism: Dinomys branickii; assembly: GCA_004027595.1. Classification (NCBI taxonomy): domain Eukaryota; kingdom Metazoa; phylum Chordata; class Mammalia; order Rodentia; family Dinomyidae; genus Dinomys; species Dinomys branickii. The sequence continues at coordinate 52,813 of PVLD010013536.1, read as the reverse complement.
CCCCCAGTCAGCTGGTTGAAAACCAAACAGGGCATGCTCAAGGCAGAGGGCTGTTCACATCATGGGCAGCCAGGAAGCAGCTCCTGAAGGCAGAAACCAGGAAGGAGATATATCCTACCGGGTCACACCACAGCTGCCTCTCCCCACGCACTACCTCCTAATATCACATTTTGCTGTAGGGCCTCCATGATTCAACCCTCTTCCCAAACTGCACCTATGAGTACATGAAGCTAGTGGGGGACCATAGATTCCACCCCTGCATACTTCTAATCATATGCATCTCTTTATGGCAAAATGCATTTAGTCTATCTCTAGGAGTCCCCAAAATCTTCAGTTTCAGCGGCACCAAAAAGTCAAATCTACAGTCTCTTCTGAGATTCACAGCAAATTCTTAGCTGTAAGACTCTGAAAAAAAATTTTTTAAAAAGGAATCTGAACACTGCCAACATACAATAGCACAAAATAAACATTCCTATTCTTTGGGCTGGGGATATAGCTCAGTGGTGCAGCACCTGTCTGGCAAGCAAGAAGCCCTGAGTTCAATTCCAGGTACAAAAATAGTTCCTATTCAAAAAAGGAAGAGTAAAGGGGGAAAAAAAAGGAATGGTACCAGAGCAGTGCTGACGTGCAGCAGGGCAAACATTAACCAGCACCCAGAGCGAGTTGTAATGAGAAGTGAGCTCCAAAGGGCTCGGGTGCCCACGCCCCCAGGACAGTCCTAGCGCCGGCGCCTTTCCCTGCGGCAACCCCGCTCACTGCACTCATTCCCTAGATCTTCCTCAGCAGAGATCCCGCTTGCCCCACATCTCCAGCTTCCTGGAGTTTTCCTGCTTTTGGCTTCACTTCTACAGCTTCACATACTGCCCTGTCAGGGGCACACTGCGTGGCCTCTTGGGCTTCTCCTGAAATCTGATGGCTGAGCACTGTGAAATGAATCCCAGAAACCCAGGTTCCTCACAGGGCTTTCTCAAGCAGGGTTCCCTGGGGCTCTCTTCTCAAAGCACTGTTTTACTTTATTGGACAAAGGGTGGGGTTTTGTATTTCCTGTGAGGCCCTCAAGGCATCCTTCCTATTTTCCTGCTTCAAGGAACTTGGCTTCCTTTTAATTCTAATCTTTCAGGAACCAAGTTCTCCTCTACTGAAACTTTACAGTCCATTTCATTCTGACAAAACTAAAAGCTTTTTAAATGGGAGTTTTGTTCCTATTTCTCAGAGTAAAACTCACTAAAAGCAGCAAGCAGTACTTATGCCACAGTGTGAACATTGGGCAGTTTTAAAATTTCCTCTACCAGATTAGTTAGCCCACCACCCTTAATCTCAGTCTCCTGCAAAGTTTTAGGGCATAGGCAAAGTATAGACAAACTTTCTGGGGAGCCCAACATACATGGCCTTGAGTCCAAAAGCCAATGGAGACTGTTGCAAACCAAAACCTCCCAAACCTGGTATTTAGCATCTGCCCTTTAACTGGCACTCTGGTCTTCTGAGCGCCAATCAGAATCCCCCATCAAGTTGTCCTACCATAGTTCAGGACTGTTTCTTTCCAAATGACAGCTCCAAACATTTCCATCTTCCTCCCATGAACCTGTTCCAAATTCTTCTCAACCACATGGTCAGTTAGTCACAGCAAGGACTCCACTCCTGGCACAAAACTCTGTCGTAGTCATTTTGTTGTTACTGCAACACAGGAACTAACACCTGAAAAGTAGTGGAGAGTTTCATTTTGGGTCACAGCTTGTAGATATTTTAATATATCATCAGCTGCTCCAATCTAGAAAGGGCAGGGGCAACGGCCTGTGGAGGGAAGCTGCTCGTGTCATGGCAGCCAGGTAACAGAGATGGACAGAAGAACCAGGGAGAGAGATGTTCCCTATGAGCTCACACCACCAGTGACTTGTCTCTTTCAGCTGGGCCCTGCCTTCTACCATATCATTAGGTATAGAAGCCTTGTGATTCAACCACTCTGCAGAAGCCTCACCTATAAACGTAAAATCACACTAATTAACGTCTGGAGGATATCTAGATATGAACCATAGCAAATGATCACATTGTAAATGCTTATATAAAATATGTCTTTAATTTTCCCTCTTAGCCTATGATTAAATACAAATTAAATCTTGCAAAACTAAAACATTTACTACTTGGCAGTGCAAGAAAACACTATTCCGATCACTGATTTAGGGTCTTCTTGTGTGTCAAGTAAAACATTTTTCATCTAACATAAAAAAGAACAAGTAACCTGATCAATAATCTCAATAATCAGCAAATATACTGAAAAAACACATTTCAAAGGAGAAAGTGCAAATGGCCAGTAATTATATGAAAAAGTGTTCAAGTGTTAGTTATCAGGAAAATGCAAATCATAACTACGCTGAGATTCCACCTCACCCCAGTCAGACGGCTATTAGCAAGAGCACAAAAAAAGTTATAAATGCTAGCAAACATTCAGAGCAAAAAGAATCATTATACACTATTAATAAGAATGTAAAAAAAAAAGGGATACCTCTCCTGGTATACCTGATGGGATTAAAGCCTGTATACTAGACAGAGATTTGAGTGCCTATATTTTTTATGACACAATTCACAATAGTCAAGATGTAGAATCAGACTACGTGCCCATTAAAGTATAAATAGATAAGGAACGTGTAATGTGTACACGCAATAGAGACATAATCAGGCAAAATGAAGAATGAATGGATGGATCTGCAAATTATCACGTTAACGGGCATAAATCAGATTTTGAAAAACAAATATTGGATGCTTTCTCTCATGTATGGAATTTAGGAGGAAATATGATATGAGTGTAGCAGGAAAAATGTTAAAGAAGTGAAAGGAGATTGGGGGGCAGACAGGGAGTAAGATCAGGTAGTGAGAAATGTAGATATGACGAAAGGAAGTTCTATGTGCATATGAAAATGTCATAAAGAAATTCATTATATTGTTCAATTAGTATGTGCCAATAAAACTCTAGGAAAAAATCCTACTTCATTTGTTATAATAAAAGTAAGATATGGAACTATTGCAATACACAAGCATGGATCATTTTAGAAATATTATTTTGTATTTGTTCCTTTTCCATCTAAAGTTTATACAAAGTGCTCCTTGCTAGTCGTCACTGAAAACATTATTTTGATATATGAATAATGTGCCATTAAAGGTAAAATAAGTTACTTACTTATCCTATTATTAAAAATGTAAGTTGCTTTTAATTATAGCATATGACAAATGACATGTCTGTATACATAAATATTTGTATATTTATTATTTCACTGACACAAAGGCCAAAAAACACAATTACCCATTCAGAAGTTACTAAGTGAACAATTTTAAAGACTGCAATGAAAAGATAAACCCAATTTATTCTTCTAATAGTAGTGTCTGAAATTTCCTTACCTCTGGAAGCCCCCTTTAAAAATATTCCCAAGATTATGTAGGGAATATTTTACTTATCACTGTTATTTACATTTTAAATATTTTTATTTTGTATTTTTGTATTTCTTGTGTGTATGATATGTTATTCTCCTCTTGCTATTAAAGTGTATTTCTTATTTTATAGATTTGTAAATATTCTTTATAGTCAATATGATATTATACTTTGCTTTAAAATATTTTGTAGATATTTGTCTAAGTAGATAATTTTATGTGAAATATTTCAGTTAATTCTCTTGACATACTGAGTACACTTTAAGGTGAAATATAGGTGCGTATGTTTACAATATATGTGCTCTGACATGTTTTAAATTCATAACACTCTTAAACCTGAAAATTTGTTTTCAAGGATGATATATAAAGCAATTTGTGAGACTCACACAGCCCTTTGTGGAACTTACATGCTTGCTTTAATGCACAATTTAAGGTGCGACCCACTGATGAAACACAAGAAATGGGAGGGTTATATTCAGATTCCTTTTGTGGTGCTGTACGCATATGAGATACAGGGACCAGAAGCAGAACCGAGGGGACTATAACTGGGTCATACTGCGCAGAGAAGATTGAAACTCTCCGCGCATTTCTCACTCATTTACCGCAGGTGTGTTGCTCCACACGTAGCGCGCACATGAGTTTCTGTTAGGATTGCAAAACTGACATGCTGTCCTCCACTCTTTCTTCTACATCCTCCTTTCCGATTTTCTTCTATCCAGTCAGTCTGAAGCATTTCTTTCATGTAATTTGAGACGCAGAATTGACTTGAACTGTGGACTTCAGGGACCATTTTCAGGTCCAAAGCCCAGCTCCTTTTCCAGCTTTGTGACCTTGGGAAGGCAATTAAACCTGTCTCTGTCTCAGTTTCCTCATCAGACATACAGATCATACATACCTCAGGAACACTGTAGGATTTCATGGTCCAATATAATAAATATTTAAAAGCTTGGCACATACGAAGTATCCTGTGTTAGCCATTTATTGCTTTTTCATAATTCAATTGAATTTTCCTTATCTTAAAGAATATGTATATTCATAAATAAACCCATCTTTTTCTAGTAATAATATTACTGTTCATTATTACTGAGTTCCAGTAAACCCATGAAGAAGAATTTTGAATTTTCAGAATTATTAGAGGGAGATATTCTTCCTAGATGACATGAAGCCAGTGAGTGACTCAGTGGAACCCAATGAGATGCCAAGATTCATAAATGGGGAAGCTCCAAACCAGATGTGGTTCAAGGAGTCCACTGAGATAATGGGAGGGGGAGGATTTCGTAGAGTGAAAATAGAAGTAAAGGAAACATTTGGTTACAATTATTAGTCGCCTTACCTGGTCTGTCCTGCTGGAAAATCCCTACTTATAAAGTTATAAGTTATATGGAAATGGAAGCCTTTTACTGATTAGTCTTATATTTCATTTTTCTTTAATATAGGTGTTTACAAAATGTAGCTCAAGCTAAGTTTTGCTTAGAACCTTTTAAATTCTGGAAACAGTATCTAGGTAAATATTTGCTGAAAGTTATCAAGATTTCATGTTGTGTAAGTCAGCTTTCTGTCGTAACAAGGTAACTATGATCATCAGTTTACAGGGAGGATTTATTTCAGCTCACAGTTTTAGGGGTTTCAGTCAATGACTGTATACTACTGTGCCATGACCAGGGATATAGCTCAGTGGTACAAGCACCTGCCTGGCAAGTGCAAGGTCCTGAGTTTGATGCCCGATACAAAAAAAACCCCAACTAAATATACTGCCATGCTATTACTCTTCTGATGAGGCAGTGCATCATGGTGGGAACTCACAGAGAAGGAAAACTTTTTACCTCATGCTGGTCAAAAAGCAAAAAGGGAGAGAGGAAGGGGCTAGGATCTGAAGATAACTTCCTTAACCTAATTTCTTGAGCTAAGCCTCAGTTCCTGAAGTTTCTGCCACTTCCCAATAATACCATTAGCTAGAAGTAAAGTTTTCTACACTTTTTTATGGGGAAAGTTGAGATCCAAAACATAACAGAAGCCCACAAATTTGAGAAATTATGGAATAGACTTCTATTGTCATATCCCCACCCCCAAACCTCTTGCTTACTGGGCTTCTGCTCCTTCCAACATGGTCAATTTTAACTCAGGTTGTTTCTTGTGACCTTGGGAAGGCAATTAAACCTATGGTAGTTAAGGTTTATGTGAGCGAGATAAAGTTGAGGAAAATGTTTCAGGGAACCCTAGCAGAGATTCATGATAGCAGGGAAACTACTTTGATAACTCCCTCAACTCTCTGAGCAATGGCCCTTCATTTTGGTACATCTAGATACAGTCCACTTTTCTGTCTTTTCTCTTGTCTTTCTCTGTCTTTGCCAACTTGTCAAGAACAATGAAACTACATGCCTGTTCGTGAAAAGTGACAGAACTCTCACTGTTACTCTACAGATTCTTTTGTCCTATAGAATTATCACAAAGGAATTTTTTGCACACCTGGGATTCCAGCACTCAGGAGGCTGAGACAGGAGGATCACTACAAGTTCAAGGCCAGCCCAGGCTAAAAAGTGAGCTCAAGGCCAGCCTGAACTACATAGCAAGACCCTGTCTCAAAAGACAAAAAAATTATTATATTCACCTCATTATTAAACACATGATAAAACAATGACACTATAGTCTATGTAATCTACGAATTACAGTGTATGGGTCATTTCTCTAATCTCAGAGTCAAACTCTGATACCAATGTATCATTTTGTGTATCACCCTTAGTTATTTTTGCTTGATTTTATGGTCTGGAAATTTTATTAGGTATCGTCGTGTCATGTCGTGTTTTTCTCTCAGTATATCCCAGGGAGGAAAAGACAGACAAGAGACAAAGAGCTGAGGAGGCCTCTTTACCTGATGGGTAAGAGGAGCTCACAACAACAGTAGGGCTGTTCACATACACCGCAAATTTAGCGCCCTGAGGTATAAGATTGCCAGTGACTAGTGACTGAATTGTCCAGACAGATTGTTTTTCTCAAAACTGACTGCTTGAGGCACTCTGGCTCTGTCCTGCCCTCACACATGTGACCAATTTCTAGCTTCAGCTGCTCCCAACAGGTGAGTTCACTGTATTTCTTTTCAGCAGTTTGGTTCAGATTCCCAGCCTGATCGGTGTAGGCAGTGGGTGAGAGGGCCGAGGTCTTTGGATGTACCAAGGACAAGGAAATTTTAATTGAATTGTGGAAAATGACTTGTAAAATTTGTACTTTATTACTTACTTAAATCACTTTTAAAATTTCTTTCCAGCATTTTTTCAGTGGCTAATTATTCTCATATTAATTTGAAATGTATGAAACTCAATTTCTGTAAAAATATCATCATCCTGGATGTGGAAAGGAAAACTTTTCAAAAATTGTAGATGGAAAGAGAATGTTCATTATGCTTCTTATTATCTCTTTCAGCTTTAAATTTCACATTAAGTAAAGAGGAAGCCTGATATTAACTATGCATTTGTTTGTGGTTCCTCATAAATGCATAGGTTATTTCCATTTAAATTCATAGCAATCATTAAATATTTTGCAGAAAGTAGCTTCTAGTAAATTCATTTTAGGATAAACCAAGTTTCTACGATTTTTTCAATAGCAGGAAATATATTAGTTTCTTTATACTTAGGGCCATTCATTTAAAAATTCAGGCAATATTTGGAAAAACTTTAAATGAAATATGGTCACATCTGGTTCCTGATCAGGGAACTCAGGATGTTACATCCCTGGGTGGCCCTGGGTGGCCCTGCTGCAGTGGGAGCTCACCGGGATCAGAAACTCAGGCTGCTATCACATTGGAGTAATGGAGACCACTATGAAGCAGCTCTGAGCACGATTTAATTTTAACCAGTTGGCTTTATTTACATGTGAATTTGCCGAAGGCCTATGCCCTTGTCCAGAGATGGGTAGCAGACTCATAGTAAGTGAACCTCTATGAGTCACTGGTTCCTGCTGAGGCCTGTATCGGCCTGTGAAGTTGGGACACCTCAAAGGACAAGATAAGGCCACAGGTGAGGACATCTGGCACCGGCCCCAATTAACTAAAAGGAGACTGTAGTTGCAGGCATCTCACTCCTGAGGTGAAGGCCTTCCTGGGAGTTAACATAGTTCTCTTAAATTAACAGAAAATATTACTTGGAGGAGTCCTTGAGGGATTCCCAGGTCCTGCCCAGATTCCTGCATTTTCTTCGGTATTCCCCTCCTTTGTTTGTAAACCTAATAAATACGGGCTGCCTAGAGAAGTTCTTTGTCTAAAACCTCAGGATCTCCATTTCTATGAGAGGTTTTGGATCCTCCCAGGCCCCTGAAATCATTTCACTGGTCTTCTTTATTTAGCCTTTGCAGCCCACTCTTTGGGAGATTTCAAGCCTGATCAGAGAGCAATAACTAAAGGTTATTAACCCTATGGTAGAGGGACAAAGTTTAACAATTAGAAGACACTTTATTTGTAATGAGGAAAAGGAAGGGGGAGGAAAGAAGACAGCTAGACACCTTGATGAGAAAGAATCAGGGTAGGGGACTCCAGAACGATGGGGGAGTCAGAGGGCATTGTTCTGGGTTTGTCAGAGCTGCACCCCCACTCCAACTTGCCGTAACTGCATCGGCTTCCAGGCGTCTCTGCCTAACAGCGTCTCTTCCACTGGTCTCCGGGCAGTTTCTGTTTACTCGTCCTTGACCTACTTTGCAGGGCTTTTTGGGCTGGTGGTGGGTTACCAAGGGAGTGACTTATTCATGTTTAGCTTAGAGTTGGTAAGAGGGTGTGTAGTTGCCTATTGTACCTGTAATGATCCTAGAGTGAATAATATAGTGACTGTAAACACACACACACCTATCTGTATATGTTAGTGCATAGGTGTGAGTACATACTTATACACACTGAATAAGAGCTCTCCCTAAGGTTAGGCCTCCCTCACTCCTGTTTGCTTCCCTTGTGTTGTCTTGTGGAGGGCAGCTTATTGTTTGTGCACTTGGCTTTCTCTGGAGTCTGACTGTCAGCTTGTTCCCTCTGGGCTCTTGCTGCAAGTTCCAAGGCCATTTGGTGCCCTTCTTTACCTGTTTTTTCTCCTTTCTCTACCCCTATCCTGGACCCACTTCCTAGGGAAATTTCTCCAGTAAAATTTGTTTTTAATTCCTTCTAGTCAGGATTAGCTAAAAGACCAAAGGAAGCCCCTATTCTATTTTCTTGTCTACAGACCCCTACCCCTACAACACCTTTCACTTAAGGTGGCTTCTGGTTTTGGAATATTATTTGCCGTAACTATACAATAAGCTAGGGAAAGAAAAACATTTAATAGAGTCGATGAAGTTGCTATTTCAAGTTTTGTGAATTTCAAAAATTATGTAATTAATCCTCATCTGTTCTGTGAAATCTGAACTTTTTGAACAAAATCTGAAATATTCATAATGACTCTTTCATGAAATGTGAGAATCCATTGAGGAAAATGCTTCTATATGGTAACCTGGATGATTTTAGATTTCAAAAACATATATAATGAAACAGTTTGAGGAAGTTTAGTTTTTCAATTGTAAATATCTTTTTAAAAATTAACTAATAATCTGCTTGCTGTGGGACAACTTTGAAGATATAATGAAATCTATACTGCTTTAAAAACACTGCTGTGGGTAATTAGGGCTAGAATCTTGGCTCACATGGAGATGGAGGACTTGCTTGAAAATAGCCATTCTCAGCAACAATGAGGTCCCAAGCTCCTTCTCAGATGAGAACAGATGAGTTCATCAGGAGAGTCAGCATAAGACTCCTCCAGGGAAACCAACACCTCCTTACAGCTTCTCAACGGCTTCCAAGAGGCTCCCAACTGCTTCCACCAGCTCCCAACAGCCTCAGTTCTTCTCCAGCTCTGCCTCTTATGCTGCTGGCAACAATCCTCAGGTGGGCCCCCACCCCAGCACCACGCTGGTTCAGTTTGGCTGGGTGTAGCTCCAAGCTGACCGCCAGTTGTCAGAGTTGATGTAAAATACTTGGTAAATTGATAACAACAAATGATAACTTTAGATAGTACCAACATAATTATTTAATCTTACTTACGTTTATACTTATTAATAATTTACAAGTCCTTCAAAAGGCGTTGAGACTTATAAACACACACATATACACATATACAAACATACAACTAAGCAGTTCAAGACTATACTTTTAAAAAGGTTTGATGGGAAAGTAGCTACAGGAAGGATGGAAATGGGACTCCGAGCTGCAGTTTATTACTCTGAGTCTGTACACACTGTGCTCTGACGACAATACAGAACTGGCTGGCGGATAGAGCAAAACAGGAAGCCCCAGGAAGAGCCCGACCCTTTTTCCCTGCTGGAAAGTGGTCTGACAATTTTTCTCGAAGGCCCAATTCGTATATTTGAAAAATTTCCTGCTGGATCCTTCTGTAATACTGAGATTCCAAATAGCTTGGTCACATAAAATCGTACAAGATTCTGCAAGTACTGGTATGTGGTATCTTTTTAATTTTAAGAGTGTGAAATGAGTTATTAGTGGAACTTCAACATTCTTCATTCTATCATTACTCCTTTGTGATTGCACTTTGTCCTTTGTAAGTTGAATTAGTTTGTTTTTATTAGATTTGAAAGATTTCTAGAGGTGCCTGAAGGTACAGGACTTACTTGAAAATAAGTGATTCCTTATCATTGCACACACTTAACTTATACTAGGAGACTGGTGAAATGTACCCTTTCCTCACTCTTCCTACAGAGCAACGTGGGCAGAGAGGAAAGAGTTCTGGTTCTGCAGGAAATGTGTGTCTGTCACTGTGACTCAGCTGCGTTCCTGCAGTGGGAAAACAAAAGTATTGCTCTTGCTCCAGAAACCTTATGTAAACACCAAATTTGAATTTTATAAAATTTTCATACATCCTCAAATATTTTTAATCTTTTCAGCCACTGATACACAAAAGCCATTTTCAGTGCTGGGACCCTGCAAAAGCAAGGCTGGCCAGGATTTACCAATACCTGATTTGAAGCCTTTTCTCTCATGGCAGGGCCCAGCACTCTCCCTTTTGGCATTTGGTCCCTAACTTGGGGTATTTCGTCATTTTTTTCACTAAATATACACTTCTGTCAAATTTTTAAAACGTGCATGTCATTCTCAAGTTTAATACTATATGCTCCTCTGAAAACACAAGGTACTAGTTGATAGCTTTTTCTGGGGCCAAAAGAAATAATTTTTTTTTCCGGTACTGAGAATTGAACTCAGGACCTTGCGCTTGCCAGGCAAGCGCTTCTGCCACTGAGCTATACCCCCAGCCCCCAAAAGAAATGAAACAGAATAAAAATGTGTTTACTGCAGGCATTGAGAAAACCACAGTAGAAAGGAGGGATATAGAGCTTCTGAAGGCCTAGCCTAGGGACAAAGGCTAAATAGGGCCAGGCTGGAGGCAGGGTTTAGGAGGTGGACTGCCTGACGTGGCAGACCAGGATTGGGCAGGAGCATGGGGGGGGGGGAAGGAAACAGGATATTACAAAAAGGGAGGTTGGAAGTCATAATTTGACTCAGGAAGAAGGGTGGGGCTTAGCATGTGGCCTCCAGTGGGTGGAGCCATAGAGACTCAGCAGGAATCTTAGTGAAGCAAGAAACCCATCATTCCCATCTTTTGGTTATAGGGGCAACAACTCCTCTCAGGCTGCTTCCTGCTGAAGAGGGGCATCGCTGTGACGGGGGTGAGGGGATGACAGGTGTTGCCTACGTGAACGCCAACGCTGGGGGTGTCTGCTAGAGCGACGTTTGGTGGCTGTGATTGTACAAAGACCAGATTGAATAAAACTAAACAGAAGTTTAAAAATGCAGGACCCTATAAATAAACAGGTTATTATCATGATTATATGGCCCAGAAGAGGTAGCAAGAATGATGGCCATGACCCAAATGCATCATTACACCAGGACCATAGTATATGGAGAGAGAGATAATTTCTCAGCTCTGGGTGTTTATGCTCAAGCCAGGTGCAAAGACTTTTTACCTCGTCCATAGCGATCCCAGAGTCATTTACAAAGTAGCAACATTCTTCTTCCAGCATAGCATAGGTGCCTCCTTTTTTGGCTGTGAGGATGTCGAAAGCATGTTGATTTTGGACAGTGACTGCTGCAAGACTATTAACTGATTTTGAAGTGAATGTGTGGCAGATGAAGTTCTAGGGAGAGCTGATGGTAAAGCTGAGCGTGTACGCCCATGCCTGTTCCTCCTGCTCCCATGGCTATTCCTGATACTGCAAAGATGCTTGCTCCTATAATGCTGGGAGCATGAGCAGCCCTAGTTTTGCAGTTTAGGTGAATATCTGGAGGTTGGGATAGAAGGGATATTTCTATGGCATCTTGAGAATTTATTGTTAGGGCAGGAACTAAGAGGGCCAATGTGCATGATCCTGTCCACCTTGGAGGGAGACAGTGTATGCTTCTTTTTTGTATCCTATAAACTGCCCCTTGGGTGGGCCGACAGCCCTGTCTTGTATGTGTGTAATATAATGTGTGCAGTGAGGTAGGTCGTCCAGTTGTAGAGAGGTACTTTTGACCTGAGAGATCAGGCAGGTAAAATTGGCTGGCCACTGTTGAGAAGGATAGATCAGCAGTGAACCTACTATGGCTAGGTTATGTGGAAAAGATAGGTGTGATGTATCCCAATGTGTGGAAGCTATCATGTATAGGTCCTATTGGTAAGGAATGCAGAGCCAGCACTCTGTGAGGTTCAAGGAATGTGAGAGAGTGTCATAGGCATATGAGAGGAACTGAAGAATGGGAGGAGTAGTCTTTTGTTTTAGAATGGCTGGAGGGTGGACTGGGATGTCAATACTAGGAAGCAGGTGTACTAGCTGGGTATTTATGGTTAAACATGTACTATAAGGTGTTTCCCAAGAGTTATGTGGATTATAAAAGTAGGAATTGGGGGTGTGATGCATTGGGAATTGAAAACTTTACCTGTCTGATACTGTCTCCCCAATTTATAAACCAGACTGAGATGAGTGGGTTGGCATCTTTTAAGATTTTTCTAGTTACCTCGATGCCTATGGTTTCACAGCCTGGAGTATTGAGGAAGAAGACACTGGTGTAGACACATTATCATTGCTGGAGAGTGGGACACCGGGAAGTGATATATAGGCTATCTGGAAGGCAACATCGTCCTATAGGTGAGATGCGTGTTTTCTTTACCCATGTATTGATTATTTTAACCCATGTCTCTACCCCATTAACCCAAGTGTGTTGGATGGGCACTAAGCGATAATAAGGAAAGTGGAAAACAATCTTGGGATGTGAAGGAGTAAAACTGCACTACACCATCACTCCTTGGTCAGAAAGGGAGAATGTCATGGTATAAGTGGGTTGTGATTGTGTAGCTGGAGGTAGACTGAAAAGACTTAGGGGTAGGAGGAGCATAAGGCTCAGGAGCTGAATCATGTTAAACAGAGGAGGGTGGAGATCCCAAAAACCGCTATCAAATATAGAAGGACAATGGGTGTCTTATGTGGTACCTGGAAGTCACGCGGGCAAACAGTTCACAGTCCAATGGCAAGTGAGAAGATGAGCAGTAGGAGAATCAGAAGCAGAAGAGAACAACAATACATTGGTTACCTTGGCAGCTCACTAGGGGTCCTAGTGAGTTTTAGATGGGTTTGGAGACAAAAGCTGTGGTGACCACTCTGGTGTTGAAGGTTTGGTGTCTGGGGTGACCTAATTGTTAGGGTACCTCTCCCTGAGTGACATGGAACCAGGATGAGAAGCTAGCGACCTTGAATGTGATGGGAGTTGTGAGCATGACTAAGTGGGGTCCAGACTATCTTGGTTATAATCCTGTAGGCTTAGAAGTTTTAAGATATATTAAGTCTGCAGGGGTTATAGGTGGCTCTGGCTGTGTGCCATCCACTGGTTGTGGAAGACAGAGGTCAGCATGTTGGTGCAACGGGTACTGAAGGAAAGACAGAATTGAGATGTAGTCAGGAATAAGGGGAAGTTTGTCAGGAGTTATGAAGTTGTGAAACAGAAGTAGCCTACCATACATGAGTTTAAAAGGACTTAGGAAAGCAGGTGCTCTGGGAAGTTCCCTGAGCTTGGTTAATGTTAGGGGGAGAAGTTGGAACCAAGGCAGGTGTAGTTCTAAGATTAGTTTTGTGAGGTGTGTCTTTAAGAGTCCATTTGCCTTTTCTACCTTGCCCAAGGATTGTGGATAATAGTGTATGTGTAAGTGCCAAGTAATGTTAAGGCTTGAAGAGACCTGTTGTGTGATCTGAGAGATAAATGCTGGACCATTATCTGACTGGATAGTTTGGGGCAAACCAAACCTGGGAATGATGTCCTGTATAAGAGCCTGGGAAAGTACATTGGTGGTTTCTCATGTAGAGGAGAACAACTCTACCCACCCAGAAAATGTGCAAAGTAAGAAGATATCTATAGGTTTTGTAGTGGGGCATGTGGGTGAAGTCAGCCTGTCAGTCTTCACTTGGTGTCTTCCCTCAAAGCTGGTGAGTTGGGAGAGAAGGAGGTGGCAAATGTCCCTAAGGGAAAGTCTTGGCACAAAGCTGACAGTTCTGAGTGACTTAGTTAGTGATGGCCTTTAGGGAAGTATGTGAGGTGATGAGGGTTAGGGGTTCATATAAAGCCCAAGTTACTGACAAGGAAGGAGTTGTCAGTGATGATGGTTTGTGCTTGTTGGTCTGGAAGAAGAAGTCTTGGCCCCCAGAAGATACATCCCTGTGTGTTTTGGTGATAACTAGGTTTTTGGAGTAAGCATAATTGCTTTGACAAATATTGAGGCAAGGGCAAGGCTTTTGGAATGAGATAACTGTTCTGACAAATATCGAGGCGAGGGCATGACTTTTGGAATGAGAGGGAGAAGACAGGAAAGGTACAGCTGTTGAGCCAACTTAGCCTGTGTGTTGGCAAACATAGTTTCCTGAGAAGTAGAGTCTGTGGATGCCTAGTGTCCCCTGCAGTGAATGACCGCAGAATGCTTTGGGAGCTGTGCTGCCTCTAAGTGTTTGAGGATGAGAGGTGCATTTGTGATAGGGGTACCCTGAGCATTAATAAATCCCCTTCCTTGTCAAATGGTTGCATGAGAGTGCAGTCTGTATAAGTGTTTATAGTCTTAAGTGTGAGTGCATGCGTAAGGGCTGTGAGTTCTGCCTTTCATGAAGATGTCCCAGGTGGCAGTGGTCCAGCCTTTATCACTGTTGACCCATTAATAATGTTGTATCCTGCCCTCCTCTTAGTGTCTGTGTTTGTTGAGCTGCCATCTATGAACCATGTGACAAAGGCTGTGGGGAGAGGAATGCTACTAATATGAGGAAAGGGCATTGGTGTCATCTGAAAGACCTTGACACTATCATGTCAGGGCAACTCATCAGGGGTAGGGAGTAGAGTGGCTGGGTTGAGGGGTCCACTAGTGACTATGGTAATGGAAGGGTCCTGTATGAGTGTCAGATGAACTTCCTGTAGGTGAGAGGGAGTCATTAGACCAGGAAGTGTCTTGTGTGAGACAAACTCATTAACATAGTGTGATGAGTGTACTGTGATGGACTCGCCTAAGGTGAACTTTTTTACTTCCTGTGTCAATGTGACTGCTGAAGCAAGGACCCAAAGACAGGAAGCCCATCCATGCACTGTGTTGTCTGTTTTGAGAGATGTGCCACTGCCTGGAATGAAGGTCCCCTTTTATGACCTAAAATTCCCATGGCATTGTGACCGTGAGGGGAAGTGTACAGAATGAAGGGCTGTGTTGGATTGGGTAAAGTGAGAGCTGTGGGTCTCAAAAGGGCCTTCCATAGTTTGTGGAAAGAGCTTTCTATAGGTTTGGTGGAGTTATGAGGTTCAAACAAGGAGCATTTGGATGCCTTATAGAAAGGCTGAGCAAGAGAAGCAGTTAGGAATGCAGAGACAAAAAGAGTTTGATAAATCAAGGAAAGAGAGGACCTGTTCTATAGTTGGAACCTGGAGGTCACAGAGGAGAGCCTTATGGTCTGTGGTGATGGAACAAGTGGTGGGAGTGAGAGTGTGCACCAATTATTTGACTTTCAGTGAGGCTATTTGGGCTTTGGCTGGAGAAACCCTATACCCTCACTTTGACAGAAAATTGAGGAGGATAGCTATGTGTTGTATTGCCAGGACATTGAAAGAGAAACATTGAAGGAGGTCATCTACAAATTGGAGCAGAGTGCTGGGTTTGAGGTTAAGGGCCTCTAGGTCTGTAGGTAGGGCTTGACTAAAGAAGTGAGGACTATCTCTGAATCCCTAGGTTAATATTGTCCATGTGAGCTGTACAGATTGAAGAGTATCTGGGTCTGTCCACATAAAGGAAAAGAAGTTTTGGCAATCTGGGTACAGGGGGATAGTGCAAAAGGCATCTTTGAGGTCCAGAACTGTAAAGTGAGTTGTAGAAGGGGAAACATGGGAGAGCATGGTGTAGGGATTAGGCACTACAGAGTGAATCGGTGTGACTGCACTATTAAAAACCCTGAGGTCTTGAACTAAGCAATAGGAACCACTGGGTTTGATTACTGGGGGGATAGGAGTATTGTAGGGTGAGTGGGTGGCTTTAAGAAAGCCATTAGCAAGGAGACACTGGATTATGGGTTTAAGTCCTCATTGGTGTTTAGGGGCTATCAGGTACTGGGGAATGCAGGGAAAGGCTGATGGGTCTCTGAGATGGGTGGAAACAGGGACAGCATGGGAAGCACAGGTAGGGCTGGAAGTGTCCCAGGTTTGGTATCAACCAGTGAAGGAAGAAAGGGAGGGTTGGGACTGGCTACTCATGGTGGTGGAGTTTGGAGAGGGAGAGAGAAGGTAAAAGTAAAAGTTAAGCTTTTGGAGGACATCTCTGACTACTAGGGGTGTGGTACATGCTGGTATCACCAGAAAACTAAGAGTTAAAAAAAAGGAACCTGCAGAGGACAAGCCCTGTTTGTAAGGACTGTTTTGGTTGGCCATCAACCCCCACTATGGAGACTTTGGATCTAATACATCGGCCTGAAAACTCAGCAAAAAATCTATACGTGGCCCCCATGTCAACAAGACAAGCGAGTGTCTTGCCTGAGACTTCCAGTGAGACTCAGGGCTCAAAGTAGGATACCTTAATGGGGGCCATGGACCCCAGGGCTCATCAATCCTCTTCAGTGGTGATACCCACGTGGTCAGCAATCAGTGAGTTCCATGGTGACAGGTTGCCCTTTGAGGGTAGGTATATGGGTGACTTACCTACTCTCTGGCAGACAGAGCAGTCACATTTCCAATGGCCCTCGAGGTTGCAGATGGGACAAGACCTCTTGAGTAGTTGCAAATTGGGCAAGCTCGTGCCCAGTGTCCTTCACTGCCACACTTGAGGCATGTTCCAGGAGAGGCTCAGGCATTGTTTCTGGCACCACCTTGCTTGGCATCTGACTGCTTAGGCTTGTCTGAGTGCTGCTACTAGAAGCTCATGTTGATACTGAGCAGCTGCCTTAGCAATTGCCAGTCTGCTGGCCTGCTTGTCCAGTTTTTGTCATTCCTCTCTTGAAAACATGAAAGGCCAAAACTATGTGCTTTTTCTGTGGTGACTAAGGGCCAAGCTCAGATTTTTTAAATTTAGCCTGAATATCAAGGGCTGATTGTGAGATAAAACAAGAGTTAACAAGTACTATCTCTGCATTGGACTGTGGATGTATATCAGTAAACTGGCTTAGAGTCTCAGTGAGACAAGCCAGAAACTCAGAAGGATTTTCATTGTCCCTTTGTGTTTGTTCCATAAGTTTATTATAATTAACAGGCTTATGAGAGATCTTTTGAAGATCCACCATAATGCAGTCAATTATTAGTTTGACCTTGTGGGAGCCCTCAGGCCTACTACCTTTTATTGGTAGTCCCAATAAAAGTCTGTAAATGGCACCACAGCAGCTCTGTCAGGATAATGAGGATTAGCTCAGTGTTTAATGTGAGCCTCCTGTGGGGCTGCTTCCCATAATTCTTTTCTTTGCTGAGGAGTAAGAGTTGAGTTGAGAATGGTGAAAACATCTCTATAATGTAAATCATAAGAACTGGTGACACATTCTAACACTGAAATATACCTGTGAGGATCAGCTGCAAAAAATCCCAGTTTATTAGAAATTTGTGAAAGGTCTGAGATGGTAAAAGGCCTGTTCCTGAAGGGAACATACAAGTTGACGTTAAGATGAATTAGGAGGTGGTGAAGGGTGAGAGGAGTATGGAGGGGTGGTAGTACGTAGGTAGAGTCAGGGCAAGATGGTGAAGGGTGGTCATGTGACCTGAAACAAGATGGCTGTCGGTGACCATGTAACTCATGACAAGATGGTTGCTGGTGTCCATGTGACTTGCAGCAAGATGGCTGCTGGTAGCCATGTGGCTCATCACAAGATGGCTGCTGGTGACCATGTGGCTGATGGTTGCCATCTTGTGACTTTCTACCATGTGGCCTCTTGGATAGGGTGTGGTGGGCCAAAAGCAACAGGAGAAGGGAAGAAAAGGGAGAAAAAGAGATTTGAAATGAAACAGATGTTGTATCTCAAGAGGACAGGGACTGATTGCGGAGAGAAGAATGAGACCAAGCATGGGGCCGAGCACAAGGGGCTGAGGGTGGAGATGATGGCAGGGGGTAGAGGAAGAAAGTGTGGGGTTGGAGGATGGTGTGTGGAAAGTGGGGGTTAGGTGACCAGTGGGTTTGAGAGATTGAGAAGGCTGAGAAGCAGGCAAAAGAGAGTATAGAGAAGGGAATTGGGTCACTGGCTGAGATGGCTAGGGTGAGGGGTTTTGGTTATCTGGCTGATTGCAATTGGGCTGAGAGGAACAGGGTAAAAGAATCAGCTTATGGAGACTGAGGATAGGGGGATGGGGAGCAAAGGCAGGAGGAATATTGTTGAGAGGGTCAGGAGAGGCTTTAAGTGGGGATTCAGGCAGTGTGGATGGACCAAGCATATTGGCCATCCCACATGCCTGAAGGAGAGAAGGACATGCCCTGAGAGCAATAAAAGCATGAACATAGGTCAATTCCTTCCATTTGCTGTTGTGGTAGCAAAAAATTGTCTAGGTATCTAAGGATATCAAAGAGAAAAGTACCATTCTCAGGCTATTGGCTCTCATTGTCTAGTTTATATTGAGGCCAGGACATCTGGCGATAAAAGAATAACTGTTTTGGTTTAATGGCATCTCTGACTCCAAAAGCATTTAAGTTAGACAAGGGATAAGTGAACGGGGTGCTTTGGAGGGTAGAAACTAGTGTTCCTGATTCTGTGACCAAATCAAAGGCCAGCTGGAGGCTGAATCAGCTGGTCTCAAAACCCCTGAGAGGGCTGTCACCCTTTCCAGGATGTGAGAGAGGAGAAAATGCCCAAATCTACCCTCCCAATCATCACTGAGAAGGAAGAATGGTGTCCTGGATGACGTGAAGGACACAGAAGTCCTCAAGGGAGTCCTAACGTAGGCCTACAATTTTCAGAAAGGATTGAAAATGAAGCAGAAACTCCCAGAACTAAAGGAGGCTCACCTGTAAGAATTGGAGCAGGCTGGTGTTGCATGAAGGCTGGCAATAACAAATATCTGGACAAAAGAAAAGGGCTTGAAGCCCTCTCCCTTAGTAAGGCTTCACAGCCTGCATCCTCTGAGTCACAGGCACCAATATGAAGGCTTTTCTGGTGCAGAAAGAAATTAAACCTAATAAAACTACGTTTATTGCAAGCACAGAGAAAACCACAGTAGAAAGGAGGGACATGGAGCTTCTGAAGGCCTGGCCTAGAGACAAACACTAAATAGAGCCAGGCTGGAGGTAGTGTTTAAGGGGTGGACTGCCTGATGTGGCAGAGCAGGATTGGGCAGGAGTGTAGGAAAAGGAAGCAGGATATTACAAAAAGGCATAATTTGACTCAGAGGAAGAAAGGTGGGACTTAGCACATGGCCGCCAGTGGCCAGCGCCATACTGGCTCAGCACCGTAGCATATGGCCTCTAGTGGGCAGCACCATAGTAACTGCAGGAATCTTAGCGAAGCAAGAAACCTATCACTAGTCAAGGTTATTTAAGAATTCATGTACTTCTTATGGGTGGAATTCTGGCTCAGCTAAATCTACTTCATGTGATCTGTGGTCTTTCTTCCATTCGTAGACTGAAGACTTTCCATCTCTGTGGTTATAGCATCACTTCTGGCCTGAGCAATATACACAAAGCAGAGTATTTCATGACATGCTTATATTTTCAGATCAATGGGATTTCTACCAAGATCTTAAAAGGATACTTAGTTGAATATGCCTAGCATTTTTCATAATTAAAGTGAACAGTAAATTATTTTTCAATTTAAGTGGATGTAGATAATCAAAAAACATTTACATATGAAATTTGGCATCATGCAAAACTAATATATTTTTGTATGTCAACCACTTTAAATAATAACAATCTTACAATCATTTTAACAGTTCCAGTTTATTTTTCTATTGTTTATATACTATCATGTATTTAAACTCTTTCCTGAGATTCCTACGTAAACACAGGGGCTGGGGGTATAGCTCAGTGGCATAAGCGCTTGTCTGGCAAGCGCAAGGTCCTGAGTTTGATCCCTGGTACCGGGGGGGGGGGGGAAGAACTGTAGGATGGCGTGCTTTGGGGCTGGGGATATAGTTCAGTGGAATAAGCACTTGCCTAGCAAGCGCAGGGTCCTGAGTTCGATCCCCAGTACCGCAAAAAAAAAAAAAAAAGGAGGAAGATCACCTACGTAAACACACTAAAACATACTTTTCCTTAGGCAGTCAACATTTTATGACAGAGGAGTAATTCAGTTAACTCCAGAAGGAATGTTTACTATTTTATACCTCATAAATGTTTAACTATATGCCTAGTGGCTTTATGAGTATTAGAGCAATGTGAGAGGAAGTGTTGACTTCTGCATGATTTGTTCCAGGGTGGAGTGGTGGCTTCCAGGTAGCACAGTATCATATAGCATCCTTACACAAACACCATGTCCTTGGACTTGAATCTCTTTTCAGTGTTCCATCCCAGAACAACCAGAGGTCCCATTGTTCAGTAATTTAGCCCTATACAGCTTGATCACCATTACTACACACTGTGGATTATGCATCCCATGTATAACAACAGCTGGGATTTGGGGTCACTGCAGAGTTGTACTTGCCATAATGTGATTTTTCTTGCTGTCCAAAAGATGAACTGAGATCCATGTAATTTCACCGGATTCCATTTCTCTTTCTTTTCTTCCTAAGTACATAATGTCAAACACAAAGTTTGTCTCAAATTTTGCAGTTGCAAGCAGATTGAGTCCCTGCCCTGCAACTTCTCCATTCCTTCTGGGGAACAGCAGGACCTGCTAGTGATCTCTGCATTCCCTCTGTGGGATGGGAGTGAGTCAGTGCCTCCTCCATCACCTCTGTGGGAAAGCGGGGCCTGCAAGCAAAGAGAGTCTGCACCCAGTGCTTCCACCATTGTCTCAGGAACAGCAGGGTTTTGAGTGTAGTGTAAAGACACATATCTTTGTTGAGTAGGCTGACAGGAACACTAAGACTTGAAATTCAGGACAACAGCCAGGTCCTAGGTGAACGGGCACAGACATACCTTTGGAGGGCACAGTAATTGGCAAGACCAGCAGCACGGAAGTGTCTGAAGCAGCAGTGAGGAGCCAGCAGTTGAACTCCAGAGAATTCCACCAACAGAAGTCCAGTGACAGACCCCATATCCAGAGGTCAAGGTCAGATCCATATTCAACACATTTCTGGAATTAACTGTAGACACCATCACAGAACTGCGTGCACCTGAATTATTCTGTTACTTTCATTCTCCCTTGTTTGTCTGATTGAGCGGGTATCCCTTTCCTGTCTCATTTATGTCACCTTGTTCTCTTTTGTCTTCCATAGTTATTTTTGTATTTGGTGTTTTTACTTCTTCTTTTTCTATTTTTTTTTTTTTTGGCGGTACTGGCGATCGAACTCAGGACCCTGCGCTTGCTAGGCAGGCACTTATTCCACTGAGCTATATCCCCAGCCCCTTCTTCTTTTTCTATTTTTCTCACCTCTCTTTCTCTCATGTTTTTTTTATTTCTTTTTATTTGGTTCATTTTCATTTTCTTTCTCGTTTTTTTGTCTTTTTTCAAAGTTTATTTCATACTTTTTTTGCATTTTGTTCTATAAATTTACTTTCTCTCTTTCTTCAACTAATTCTTGAATTCAAACTTTCAAGTGGGTAAATATTGACTCTGCCCTTTCTGACTACTCCCTTGTAGTTCTTATTCTTGCCCTCCTATGTCCTTGAGTTTCCCAAAACTCGGGTGATCATCTTTTAATTTCCCACCCTGAATTTACCACTCATCACTTTAGCCTATCCCCTAACCATTTTCACCCCCTGCTTCTGATAGAAGGGTAAAATCACCTGACTAAGGGTAAAATCACTGCATACAAGTGCACAGTATGTTTGATTTTTTTAATATAATTTTAGAGTTTACTCCCATGGCCAGAGGGAACAGGTTAATGGTTACCATAGTTTATCAGCACTTAAGCCACACTTGAAACAATTGCTATTACTAACTGTACTACCTTAGCAAGGATGTCATATATGTTATAAACAGTTTTTCTCCCCTGTATGAGGTCATAATTACCACCACAGCCCAGTATCAAAGGATTAGGAGCTGAACCAAATAGTCATTTTGCATCCTTTACAAATTGGGAAACTAGGGTTTGGGGACAGCTCTAAGAAACCACCTACATCTAAATGACGTTCCTGAAGAGTAGACGTCCTCTAGAGAAACTTAAATGCTAGTAATAAAGCTATCTATCATAAGAAACTGGCAAATGTCAACGTAGAAAACAAAATATAAAAGAGAAAATAGAAAATGATACGATGCAGAAGCAAAATGCAACCCTAGACCCTAAGCCTATCCTGGACAGGCCCAGAACTCAAGGAGATAGACAAAGTCAGAAATCAAACACTGGAACTCTGAAATGACAGCAGCAAAAGTGAAAAAAATTGGAAAAGGTTATGGAAAAAATAATCTCTTAGATACAGAAAAAAATGATACTTAAAAACAAAGATATTGGGCTGGGGATATAGCTCAGTGGAATAAGCACTTGCCTAGCAAGCGCAGGGTCCTGAGTTCGATCCCCAGTACCGCAAAAAAAAAAAAAAAAAAAAAAAAAAAAAAAAAAAAAAAAAAAAAAAAAAAAAAAAAAAAAAAAAAAAAAAAAAAAAAAAAAAAAAAAAAAACAAAGATATTAGCAAAGACACAGATAAAAGCAAAGAAGAGTTTACAAAAATTATGGAAACAAATACTGCCCTGCATAGGAAAGAAACAGAATCCATGAAATGAGTCCAAATAGAAATCCAAGAAATTAAAACCTCCTGTGAAGGTATATGCAACAGGTTGAATGAAGGAGATGATAGGATTTCAGATTTTAGAGACAGAATTACAGGCAGGGATAATGAAAAGAAAGATATAAAATTAGGAAGAGACCGTGAAAAATCAATCCAACAGTTATAAGATGAAGCAAAGAAAACTAACATAAAATTGGGTGGGGTCAATGAAAAAGCTAGAGACAGCACTAATGACATAAAAAAAAATCTCTTCAGAGAAATAATGACAGAAAACTTCCCAAGTGTGGATGAAAACTTTTCCATACAAATAAATGAAGCATTGAGAACTCCAAACATTCCCAACCAAAATAAAACTATACTGAGACATATAATAATCAAGATTCCAGAAATTCAGCACAAGAACAAAATATTAAAAGCTGTTAGAGAAAAGAAACAGATCACCTACAGATCACCTATAAAGGATAGCCCACTGGAATCATGGTAGACTTCTCAACAAAGAGTCTTAAGTCAAGAAGAGGTTGGAGTGAAGTATTTCAAGTCCTGAAAGAAAACAACTTCTAACACGGATTAATGTACCATGCAAAACTCTCTTTCAACATTAATGGCGATATGCTTCCACAACAAAGAACAACTGAAGAGATTTATGAAGCACCAAACCAATGCTATAAAGAGTACTGAAAGATATTGTGGACAGAGATAAAAATGACTACAATTCCAAGAACAACAGTAAAAGAAAACACTAGGCAGGGCAAGCAATTAAACAGAAAGGAAAAGCAGGAGACCAACAGTAGGAAAATACCATGACCAAGATAAGTCAATACATATTAGTTATAATCATCAATATAAATGGCCTCAATTCACCAGTCAAAATTAACAGACTGGCAGAGTGGATCAAGAAACAAGATACAGCAATATGTGGTATACAACAAACACATTTAACACAAAAAGAAATTTATAGACTGAAAATCAAAGGATGGAAAACAATCTTCCATGCAACAGGAAACCTGAAAAAAGCAGGAGTACCAATTCCTTTCACAAACAATGTCAACTTCAAACCAAGAGTGATAGAAAAGAATAAGGAAGATCAGTATATAGTTGTTAGGGGGAAACTTCAAGAGGAAGAGATGGCAATCATATATGTACCACATACAGCAGCACCCAACTATATAAGGCAATTATTAATATATATGAAAAATCAAATAAGCAAAAACACAATTATAATGGGAGACCTTAGTACCCTGTTATCACAAAGAGATAGATCAACTAGTTAAAAAATGAGCAAAGAAATAACAAAATTCATCCAAACCTGCGAACAAATGGACTTAGTAGGTGTTTTTAGACTGTTCTACCCAACATCATCAGAATGCAAATTCTTGTCAGCTGCACATGCAACATTCCCTAAAATAGACCATATACTACCTCACAGAACATGCTTAAGTAAATGCAAAGATATAAAAGCTCTGAATAACCCAATATCAGCTGAGATTAAAAAAGTAATTAAAAACTTACCAACAAAGAAAATTCCAGGTCCTGGTGGATTCATTGCTGAATTCTACAAGAATTTTAGAGAAGATATAATACCAATACTCTTCAAATTCTTTAATGAAATTGAAAGTGAAGCAATGCTCCCTAACTCTTTCCTGGAGGCAAATATTATCCTGATACCAAAACCAGAGAAAGATACAACCAAAACAGAGAACTACAGGCTAATTTCCCCAATGAATACAGATGCAAAACTCCTCAATAAGATAC
Organism: Dinomys branickii; assembly: GCA_004027595.1. Classification (NCBI taxonomy): domain Eukaryota; kingdom Metazoa; phylum Chordata; class Mammalia; order Rodentia; family Dinomyidae; genus Dinomys; species Dinomys branickii. The sequence goes on along the minus strand of PVLD010013536.1, from coordinate 28,349 downwards.
TATCAAACAGAATTCAACAAATCATCAAGATTATACATCATGACCAAGTGGGATTTATCCCAGCAATGCAGGGATAGTTCAACATATGCAAATCAATAAATATAATACACCATATTAACAGAGCCAGAGACAAAAATCACATGATCATGTCAATAGATGCAGAAAAAGCTTTTGATAAAGTCCAGCACTAATTCGTGACAAAAACTCTACATAAAAATTGGAAGGGATGGTCTTTATCTCAATCTGATGAAAGCTATTTATGACAAACCAAGGGCCAGCATCATACTAAAGGGACACAAACTGAAAGCTTTTACTCTAAAATCAGGAACAAGACAAGGATGTCCACTATCACCACTCCTTTTCAACACAGTTCTGGAAACATTAGCCAGAGCAATTAAACAAGAGAGAGGGATAGTGAAGGAAGAAGTGAAATTATCATTATTTGCAAATGACCTGATACTTTGTATAGAAGACCCCCAAAACTCTATCAAAAGACTGCTAGAATTAATTACCAAATTCACTTGCATGGCTGCATACAAAATCAATACTCAAATATCAATAGCATTCTTGTACACAAACAACAAACTTACTGTGAGAGAAATTAGGGCAAACACATCTTTCACAATAGCATCTAAAAAGAAATACTTAGGAATCAATCTAACAAAGGAATTGAAAGATTTACATATTGAAAACTATAGTACTCTGAAAAAGGAGATTGAAGAGTGTGTTAGAATATGAAAAGTATCCCTTGCTCATGGATAGGAAGAACTAACATAGTGAAAATGGCCACATTTCAAAATTATTATACAGATTTAATACAATCCTGATAAAAATACCATTAGCATACCTCACAGAAGTGGAGAAAATACTCCTAAAATTCATCTGGAGCCAGAGGAGATCTACAATAGCAAAAGTAATCCTTGGCAACAAAGACAAGTTAACAGGCATCACAATCCCTGATCTGAAGCTGAGCTACAATACTGCTGTGATCAAATCAGCATAGTACTGGCAAAAAAATAGACCTGAAGACTAGTGGAACAGATTAGAAGATGCAGACAAAACTGCAAACACATTTAGCCACTTTATCTTTATGTTTACTGAAAGAAAGATAGCACCATTTAATAAATGGTGCTGGAAAAACAGACTTTCTACTTGCCAAAGACTAATACTAGATTCATGTCTATCACCATGCACTGAACGAAACTGAACACGGATCAAAGATTTAAATATTAAAGCAGAAACACTAAATCTACTAGAAGAGCAATTAGATGGAAATCTTGAAGACACAGGAGGAGGCACAGCCTTCATAAACAAAACCTAAACTGCACAGGAAACACTTCAAAGAATCAACAACTATTGAAAGTATTTGGACTTCCTATTGAAAATGTTTGTAGTTCAAAAGAAATCACAAATAGACTGGAAAGACAATCCACAGAGTGGGAAAACATTTTAGCTAACTATCCCTCAGACAAAGGATTTATATCTAGAACATACAAAGAATTGAAAAAACTCAGACCCCCCCAAATACAAAGACCCTATGCAAGAAGGACATCTGAGATAAATACACACTTCTGTGATGAAGAAATACATGTGGAAAATGAGTACCTGAAAAATGTTCAACCTCATTGGTCATTTGAGAAATGGAAAAAAATTTTTTTTGTCTTTTTGGGACAGAGTCTCGTGGTGCCTTGAGCTTACTTTGTAGCCCAGGCTGGACTCAAACTTGCAACGATCCTCCTGACTCAGCCTCCTGAGTGCTGGGATTACAGGTGTGCACCACCATACCCAGCTCTGAGCATTGCAAATTAAAACAACACTGATATTTCATCTCACTCCAGTAAGAATGGCTATCATCAAGAAATAAACCAATAACAAATGTTGGAGGGACTGTGGGGGTAAAAGGAACCCTTCATCATTGTTGATGGCAATGTAGACTGGTGCTACCACTTTGGAAATCAGTCTGGAGAATTCTCAAAAAAATTAGGAGGATTAGAGCTCTGATTTAACTCAGCCATTCCCCTTCTGGGTATTTTCCCAGAAGAATTGAAACATCATACCACAGTGATATATGTACACCCATGTTTGTAGCAACATAATTTGTAACAGCAAAATTTTGGAAACAAGCTAAAAGCCCATCAGCTGAGGAGTGGATGAGAAAATGTGGTATTTTAATACATTAGAATATTACTAAGCTATAAAGAAAGATCAACTCGAGGCTTTTATAGGTAAATGGATGCACTTACAGACCATACTCATAAGTGAAATAAATCAGACCCACAGGTGTAAATACCATAATGTCTACATGGTGTAAGAACTTGAAAGAGTAAATAAAACTGAAAGGTACAAATACATGTTGTGAAAAGGAAAGAAATTGCTTAATAGGAAAGAGCAACTGGGATAAGGGAAAGAAGAAAAGAAAGAAAGAAGAGAAATATACATATACACATAGAAGATAGATAAGATAATTGTAGTATTAATTTCTATTGTTTTATTGTAAGAAACAGTTAATATGTAATTGTTAGATTAATTTTGCGTGCCTGTACCTAGAATTGGACCAACTACTTTGAAGATAAAAATAAGTAATAGAAGTATGGCAGATTTCTAGAAATTCTGTATCTTTTTTGTAGTTTTTATGTTGTTTGTTTTGCCTTTGCTTTTGTTATTTTGTTTTTGTTCTTTTCTATTTAAAATAAGAATAAAACCTTGTACATTTTGCTAACATGGGGAAAGGGACATATGAACTCTGCCCTGTCGTCAAATGACAGGGTGAGAAATTATGAAACTTAAGACTCTTCAGTTCTAGTGATGATGCTCTGGCCTAGTTTGTGTTATAAAATGGTATTTGATACTGTTTGGAGCATTATAAAGACATCTAATTTTTTCAGAATGAATGATTCAGAAAACTGTGATACACAAAAATCCTATATATTAGCTGCAGAAACAACAAGCAACAAAAGGGGATGTTCAATTGGGTCTACAATATTTTATTTTATCAGATGTGAAGCAATGTTATACAGTGTTCCCATTTGCCTGTTCCTGGTAGAGATTATGAAAGTTATATTATTTTGTCTCTTTCCATGCTATACCTAAAGGGTAAGTAGATCACTCTAAGTTTTCCAACACAGGCTTCTTTGCAAAATCATGAACATTTTCCCTTTAACTTCCACAGTGATAGTAAGACAAGAGGAGATATTCATGAGAGAACAAGACTCGGGCTTCTTCAGGGATGTGTTCCTTCCAGAGGGTTTGTGAACACACTACTTGGTCCCTCAGTGGTCTGTACCATTACATGGATTTGTAGTTTCACCTTAACTGGCCTACTGGATCTCTCTGAGGTGGAGGAACTGCCATGTTAACTCATGCTCTGGGGAAAGCTCTTGTAAATGAAGGAAATCCTACCTGACAGATTGTAAGAGGTTTCCATTAAAAGCTTCTCGCACTTACCATGTGACCAGCAAGCTAAGGGCTTGGTGTTCATTATTATTAGGGGAAGTTAGACCAATTTATAATGTAGTGGTGCAGGATCACATCTTTGTTTTAGTAAATTTAATCTTTTTATTAAATGGACTACTTCCTTTCTTTGGGTCATTAGTTCATTTTCTAGTTAAACCAACAATCCTTATCAAAGTCAAGAGCATTGACAGCATCAGGGATTAGAATAAAGGCGCTGCCTCATCTCATCCAATAAAAATTATTCTTCCAAGAAAATGATTCCTCCCCAAACAACTTCCCTATTGAAAATATTTCTTTGCAAATTTTGTTAGTGACTACCAGTCCATCATTTATATATTTTTCAGAAATTTATTACTATAATTTATGATATCCATTTGTATACAACATATGATCCTGCTGATCTTTAGCCATCAAAAACTCAGAGCAGTATGAATATTTTGGTACTACTATTGTAAAAATCACCACAAAAATAAAAGTCATCATAATAGAAGCATGAAAAGTAAAATTTTGATGATAAGAAAATACAAAATTTTATTTAATTCATAATACTGACTTCAAAATGAAAGCAAATAAGGAAAATTATGAACATGATATAGTACACAATTATGCTAGGATACATGCAGGTGTCTTCTGAGGATATAAAAAACAATATTGCTAACATACAGGTTGTTTGAAAACAATTGACCTTCATCAAAAACTTGGTCACAACTCTCTCTCTCTCCTTCAAATACAATATCAAATTAAAAAATATCTTTTGATTGGCCCTGAATCAAGGCCAGCAGTTTTCTGAAGCTGTTGGTTTCAAGCAGGAGCCTAAAGTGGTATCTTTCTATGGTCTGTTGGCCATTTCAGAACTTTAGAAATGTAATGGTCAATTCATTAGAAAGAAACAAATAACTAAATAAATTTTACTCCGCTTGGCACCCGTGTCCAGCCAGGTGCTCCAACTCATCCCTGGAGCTCCACCCAGCCCTGGGGCATGCCAGGTGCTCTGCCTGGCCCCTGGGGCATGCCAGGCACTCCGCCCCGCCCCCAAGCTCCACCCCGCCTCTGGAACGGTCCTGAAGACTCTCCTGAGCCTATAGACATGGACGTGCTGGTTCGCTGTGTAACCCCACCTACCCGACCTGATACCTGATGGCTGTGAGGGCTTGCCAAAGGGTGCTTCTCCACCTCCTGCCATAGCAATTTGTGTACACCCATGTATTATACAGCACATTTAGAAGCAGCCAAATCTTTTCCCCAAGTAAGAGCATGAGGGAGTAAATAAACCAAAAGTGCAGTTATTACCAGTGGGAAGACCACTGACAGGGTGACAGAACAACAGAGGTGAAGTGGAGAAAATTGAGTAATTGAACAAGCCATCTTCTATATAACAGTAATAAAGATGAAGAGAACATTATGTAATACAATATCCAGTGGTAAACCCCTACTATTTTCTCTGTAATTTTGTATTTCCTTTATTTTTTTGTGTTAACAAATGCAAAGACAACACTATGTAATACACCATCCAGTGATGGTTCCCTACTGTCTCCTCTGTAATTTGGTATTTCCTTTATTGATTTTGTTACAACAAATACTAAGATAATATTATGTTATACAGAATCCGGTGCCCATTCCCTACTATCTTCTCTATAACTTGGTATTTTCTGTATTGTTTCTGTGTTATTCTGGGTTCTTTTGTCTTAAAAATAAAATTTAAAAAATAAATAACTAAATACTCTGACTTAAATGATGCAAAAATATCTTTTGACACACAAGATATGGAGTATATACACAAAATTTAATTTATAGCTACTGAGCCATCTCAACAACTAAAAAACAATTAATAAAATTTACTTTTAGTGGTCAAAAACAAAACAAGATAATTGCTAATAAACCCAGTTGCAAGTACAAAGTACACTTAAATTCACATAGTTTAATTAGAAGACACTCTATGTTAAACTCATAAACCCTGGCATACATGAAAATCTATGATTATCTCAACTCAATTTTTTATACTAAAGACCACAGATACATAGGTCAGATATTTACAAGTGACTGAAAAGTACAGAATGAATATACTTTTGGATATCTTGATGTTACAGTATATTTTGTGAAAAATTAATGAAGAAATGTTTACATTAATATTTTCATATTATTTCTACAGGTCTCCATTACATGAGTAGTTTTCATAGGATTTTCAAAATGGACATACATTTATAGTTTCTTTCCAGTGTGACTGTTTTCATGTAGTTGACAATACCTACATATGCCAGTGCTTTCCTGCAGTACTTATATAGGCTTGCTGCCCAGTGGGAGCTTGTTTAATTATTTACACTGCATCAGCTAAAATTTTTCATTCACTCCTTACAAACATAGCTACTCCACAGTGTGAGTTCTTTTATGTCTACAAAATGAAGAGCTTACATCAAATCTTTTCCCTCACTGCCTACATACATAGAGCTGACCTGCATATGCCTTCTTTCATGTATTTGATGGCACTTTTGTGTACTGAATGTTTTCCAACATTCCTTGCATGCACAGGGTTTCTTCCCAGTGAAATCCCTCAGGTGTTTGGAAAGCACACTGCTGGCTGAGATTTCCTACATTATTAGTGCACATAGAGCTTCTCCTAAGTGTGACTTCTTCCATGTACTTGAAAATATCTTTGTCTACTGTATACTTTCACAATGTTCACACACAAAGAAATTCTCCCTCTTGTGAATACGTTTATGTCATTAACAGTGAGTGTGTATGCTGAATGCTTTATATATCTGGCGTGTTTTATATTGTCTTTGTTGAGACAGGGTCTCACTATGCAGTTCAGGCTAGTCTTGGACTAACTTTATAGCCCAGGCTGGTTTCAAACTCACAATGATCCTTCTGCCTCAGCCTTCTGAGTGGTGGGATTATAGGAATGTGCTACCACACCTGGCTGAATGCTTTCAAGTATTGTTTACACATATATAGTCTCTTCTCAGTAATAGATCTATGTCTATGAAATGTGGATTTATCAGCAAATCTTTTTTAACATTACTTACATACATAGGATTTCACACCAGTATGTACATGACAGTTAGTCTGTTGGTTGAAAAATTTCCCCCACATTGCTTACATATATAGTGTTTCACCTGAGAGTGGGATCTTTTATGTCTACAAAATATGGACTTATGAAAAAATCCTTTCCCACTTTTCTCACATACATAGGGTTACTCCCCACTGTGAATTCTTTCATGACTGTGATGGTGACTGTGTGCACTGAATGCTTTTACATGTTGTTTGCATACATTTGGTTTCTCTCCAGTGTGAACTCTTTCATGTAGATGAAGGTTACTACAATGGCTGAAAGGTTTCCTTCATTACTTGCATACATAGGGTTTGCTCCCCAGTATGAGATCTATTATGTATTTTGTAACCTGTAACTGTACTGAATATTTTCCCACATTTTGCATACATAATACCTCTCCCAGTGTGAGTTCTTTTATGATTTTGACGACATTGTGCCTGCTAAATTCTTTCCCACATTGTTTACATAAATATTTTTCCCACATGTGGGATGTTCTATTTATACAAAATGTGGACTTACAAACAAATCTTTTTGTACATTGCTCACATACATAGGGTATCACCCCAATGTGAATTTTGTTTTGTTTTGAAAAGGAATTACTAAAGGCTAATGCTTTTACATTTTTCTTAATTACATGGGATTTCTCTTCAGCACGTCTTCTTTCAAAATTTTGAATAAGGTATGAAGAAATAAAACTTTTCTCACAGTGTTTGTATACATATGGATTCCTCAAACTCTGATTTCTTTTATGGATTTAAACATCAGTGGGTGTTGTGGAGGTTTTTGCACTTTTCTTACCTAAAATCCCCAGTCTGAATTCATTCTCTAAGATCAGAGTTAGGCTCACCAAACTGCTCAAATTTGTAGGGATTCTTTCCAGTTTTTCTCATTCATGATCCTGAAAAGACTGGAAATCACTGCAGGTTTTCCCATTTATATAGCTTCTCTTCCAGTCTCAAATCTCAAATGATTGTTTGCATCACAACTTAGATTTCTTGAGCTATTTTTGTCCTCTTCTCCAATTTGCTGTTCTTCCTATAGCATTAATATTTATAAATGTCTGCCACATCACACTTCTGTAGATCTGCTTTGGGGATGGATTTAGCAAAGCCCACTCTGCCATGGTCTCTATTGTTTGGTTTGAGGGTCTCTAAGGATGTTTGACAGTCACCTGCGGTCTCTCAGCACTATGGGATCATGTCTTATGACTCCTTACACTAGTCACTGTCTACATGACATTTCCTAAAGTACATTGTCCAGAGCACCTACTCTCTGGAAAACACCTGGAAACTAAAACCAACCCCAATCACTAAAAGCTTCTATAGTGAAAAATCATTAGGAAACATTAATTTAAATAGCTTTCTTTGTCTCACCAAGAAGGAAATTTAGTAGGATTCTACTCCAAATTTGTGTTTAACAGATGTATTTGATCACAAACCCTTTCTTTTCAAGGGTATCTTTTCACTACTTTAAGAAACACACTCTAACAAGATTACCTCTGATTTTTAAAAGCCTTAAGCTGCTGGGTGATCTCTCTAAAAGGATGATAACTTAGGGCAAGCCCTCTTTTCCTGCCAACTCTGGCTCTCAAAGGTTCCTTCTTGTGTTCTCTCCAATTCCTGGCTGGCAGTTTCTGGATAGTAAAACACAAAACAATGCTCTCCTATTTCTTTCTTCTGTTTCTTAAAAAATAACTAGAGACAGATTATATAACCTTGATTTTTCCCCATGAACTTTGCTGGGTTATTCAAAAGCATTTTGGAAGCGTGTTACTTGAGCTGACACAGGAAGTATACCTGCAAATGATAGTGGAAATTCTGGTAGGAAAAGCAGGATCTCATTTCTGCTGAAAGCTGGAAAATGATTGTTAGGCAGAAGAAAGAAAAGTCAAAAGATTTGTTTGCTGTTTACATTTTGTTCTGATAATGAGCTATGAAATTAATCAGGCGATGAAGTAAGTATAGCAGTGTTGGGATCTCCAGAGTGGTCTCGATTGCAGAGGGCTCTGGGTACCTGTGGAGAGATGACCTTTAGTTTTCTTTTTAATGCGGCACCATGCTGTGGTGGTGGGGTTAGCCAGGGTTTCTCAACCTGGTGGAGAGGCGGAAAGAGCAGGTCTGTGCAGCATTCCTAGCATCTACCTACTGAATGCCAGTAGCATTTCCCCCTTCTCAAACGAAGACAATCAAAAGAATCTTTGAGTACTGCTAAATGTACCCTGAGGCAGAAAATTGCCACCTTACTTAGACCCAGTGATGTGGTAAATGACGGTAAGTGACGGGATACTCAGTTTGCATAAGGTTTTTAGAAAGCAAAAGCCAAAAGCCAAAACAAAATGGACACAAAGCTACAGCAGTCTTTCTTAGAGGCTGTCTCGGCTGGCGCCCAGCACCGAGATAGGCAAGGCTGAGGACTTCGCGGCTTCACTTCACGACTCTGTGCATCCCGCGGTGTCACTCGCCTGGAAGGCGCTCTCTGAGAGCGTGGAACAGCCGTACCGCCGCCTGCATGGGATCCCCAGCGCCGTCCCGTGGGTGGAGCGGAGCCGGGGGCGGGGCGAGGCGTTCCCGGGGCGGGGTGCAGCTGGGAAGCGCAGGGAGCAATCCCAAGGCGCCGCGCGGAGTTGGTACGGATCGCCCGCGTCTACCCTTCGGGATAGGGTTTCCGGCCGACCCCAGAGCTTCGGCCACGCCTGCGCGCCGCCTTGGACGCCGGACGGCTCCGGCCCCGGCCCCGGCCCCGGCCCCGGCCCCTTCCGAGAGTTTCTGCGTGTCCTCCACTGGGCCCGTGGCGGGGCAGAACGCTACGAGAAGCCCTGTGAGCCGGGCCCACCTCCGAGCCCGACCCCAGGAGCCCCGGCCGGCTTAGCGGGACTTCGAGGCTCGGCGAGGAGACCGCGCTCATCCCCAGGTGCGCGGGCCCCTGCCCGGGCGGAATCTCGGGGCGGCGACCCCCGCGCCACGCGTGACTTTGCTCCACGGCTGTGGGAGATGTGCCTATCTCTGGTTGAAGTTTCTACCCTGAAAGTTAGGTGGAGAGCTGCGAGGCACTTGCCTAGTTAATTAAGGGTCAGAGGATTGTGATCCCGGGCCTGGGAACTGGAAGACCCTCGCTCTTTTCTGGATAAAATGGCAAGAGTGGCGCCGAGCCACCCACGGTGCGAGAGGACCTGGGACGCGGCCTGCCTGAACGTCAGGGTGGGCGGGAGACGGGCTCGGAGGATTTTCTTCTGGGCTTCGCGACTGCCGCCCATCCCTTGGTGACTTAGGCTGGCTCCGGCTGTTTCTGTTTTGTAGGCAGTCCGGTCGTTTAGTGCTCAGCATGTTCTGGATTTGGGCTAACATTTTATGGGCTCTGGGTGTCATTACTAGGGTGTCATCTGAAAGGCATCGTTTTAATTGGCCGTGTGTGCGTCTGTGACTTAAGGCTCTGCGAAGGGAACAGGCAGCGTACCTATTCCTGGGCTCCCAGCGCCCCCTGACCTGATCCTCGCCTCCGGCGCCGTCTTTCTCGCTCCAGGTGGGAGGGAGGGCGACCCCGAGTGGGGCGTGGGGTGGTGACTCGCTTGGGTGTGAGGAGACTTGTGGAGAAAGGGGGTGTGTGCTGATCTTGCTGGTGTTTGCCAGGAGGTGAGACGCGGCGTCTCCGCCAGGGAAGTGGAAAACTTTTGAACATGGCTGTAGACCCTGTCTTTTCTCTGAATCATCTTTCATCGGTGACTTAAGCTGGGTCTGGCTCATTAAAACGAAGCGATAATTTCCAGAACACTAAGTCCATAGTGTAGGTGACGTTCATGGAGCCGGTTTTACTCCCTCAAATTTTCATCAAAAAATACTTCAAAGCCGGGGGTTATTTTCAGGAACTCTGCCTGTTGTGAATGGATGTAGCCCAAAGGACTTTAGCAAGTAGGAATTTTCTTTGAAGTCTCCATTTTTCAACCTTACAAAATGAAAAACACCCCGTTCATTTTACTACATGATATGCTGGGGCTTATTTTAATAAAGAGTATCATATTTTCTTATAGCGGAGTAGCGGTGTTCCCCAGGAGGTGTCGCGTTCCACTTGGGGTTTTGTTCCCTGACTGGCACTTTGGCTTACCTGATAGTGCCCTGCCCCAGGCCCACACTGCCGGTATTTATTTCCAGTGTGGGAAAAACGGGCACTAAAAGACTGGTTTGTTCCCGTAGAGGCCCAGTATTGTTGTATTGACAGGATTTCCCTTTCAGAGATCATTCAAGCAAAACATCAAGTAATGTGGGGTTAAGCTCCCAGTCCCCAATAATAGTGATGTCAGAGAGAAAATAACACTTCACTGTGAAAGGTCGAACGTGGCCTCTGGGATGTGTGCCAATCCACCTAAGTTCTTTAGTTTTGGATCCATTTTTCTTAGAAAATCAAAGCACTGCTTCCATCCAATGCTATCGAGAGGGGAGTGTCCTGTCGAATTATGTGCCCTCTTAACTTGGAGTTGTGAGACTTGTTAATTTAAGCCCTGGCTGGGGTAGATGATCTTCAAGTTCGGAATGGCCTTTATCACTTCCTGATAAGCCAGAATAACGTCATCCAGCAGATGAAACCAGGTGGCTATTGCAGAGAGCTGGTTATGTAAGATAATTGTTGAAGGAAACTTGTACCAGGCCCGGCAAATCCTGGAAGGAAGGAGAAAATGTGGGCAGAGCTTGAGTGGAGAAGCAGAGAACAGACTTGTGATGTAACAGTGGTAATTTGTGGTGGCTGGCATTATTTTGGTGAAAGGGAGTTTCATACGCAGCAGATATTCGGTATTCGGAGCTTACTTTTTATCAAAATGTTTGTGCTTCAGACCAAGCACCTTAGAGAGGAGCCAACTTTGTTCCGGCAGCTCTGGCCAGCCCATGAGGCCCACAGACGTTTCAGCTTGCGGGACCTTGCCAGGCAGCTAACTGCTGGCCGGCCTCCTTTCTGCACCACCTGGTACAGCGGCTCCTCTCTGTGTAAGTGCCCAGTAAAGAAGGGCACTCTGCCAAGAAGGCCAAAGGCTGATATTTTAATAGGGAACACTAAGAATTCCTGTGGAATGGGACTGTGTTCTTGTTTTGCTGTGCCCAGTGACTTTATCCCTGTGTTGGTAGTTGCTGACCAGGATATAATTTGAGGCACATGAAGAGGCCCAGAAGTGTTGCAGCTGGTGCAGGTCCTAAAACTCAGCCACAAGAGAAGTGCTAGATTCCTGAATCAGTTCTCAGGCGCTTTCAGCACTGTGTACAATCAGGGCTTTCAGGCTTTGCTGATCAAGGGCCTCAGAGCAGCTACAATGGCTTCACCTCAAATCCCTTTGAGTAATGCAGGCTCCAGGTCTCCCATAGACCCACTGATTTGTGTGTGTATTAAACTCTAAGGAAATGAGAAGGGAGAGTAGGGGGTTGGCCACATTTCATCAGGACTTGTTTATAGAGAAAACGCTTGGAAAAAAATGCTGAATAAGCTCATAAGTTTTCCTTCAGTTGCTTCTGGTTATTTGATATTTGAACTTCAGTGTTTGTACCTGAATTTACCATGAAGATAGTTTAGCTTAATTAGTGTGTAGTGTACTTTGGGAATGTATCCTTTATTTATTTATTTATTTTTATTTTTTTCTTGGCGGTACCAGGGATCGAACTCAGGACCCTGCGCTTGCTTGGCAGGTGCTTATTCCACTGAGCTATATCCCCAGCCCCCTGGAAGTGTATCCTTTAAAGGTAGAGAGCCTAGCGTGTAGCTTGCTGAGTTTTGACAGTGGGATGCGCATACAAACTAGCAGCGAATTGACCAGGTGCGTGTTTTCCACAGCCAGTCAGTCTTGCCTCCCACTATTTTTCCAGTTATGGTGCCACTTTGCCTGCTTTTCAACTTTACATACATAGGTTCACATAGCGCATTTGGCTTTTTTCACTCAGCATTGTGTCTGTGAGCTTGTAGTAGCTTTCTGTTTTCACGGCTACAGAGTAACAGAGTACTTCACTGTGTGTAGATCTGCAGTTTATTTATCTACTTTACTATTGATAGCCACTTGGCGAATCTCTGCTTTGTGCCCGTTACATGTAGTGCTGCGCTGAGTGGCCTGACCTAAGTATTTGGTAAGCATGAGGATGCGTGCAATGTGGTGCATAGGCTAATTATTTGCAAATTCAAGTAAGCTTAGCTTTGTAAGCAAGGGTCCTTGTTACAAAATCTTGTTTTGTTTTGTTTTTTCTTCTGGGTTGTTGTGTAGTGATGTCGCCAGGATTTGTGAGCATAGTGGTGGGGCTTGGCCTTTTGAACTCCCATGCATATTCTCTGTCCTTGCTGTCGGGCTACTAAGTGATGTTTCGTTACTGTCTGTATGTCCTTCCATCCTGGCACCCCTGCAGATTTGGAAAGCAAATGATCAAACGTTTTGGAACTTCATTTTAAAACCCCATTTGAATGCAGGTTATTCCTATACCAAGCAGAAGTGTTCCTGCTGAGTGGTTTTTTTCCTCCTCACTTTCAGTCTTTTGGATTCTTCATGGTGCTAAATACCTGGATTTCAGAAGGCTTCAGTGTGGCCATCACTCTAAAATGATAATGTTTTATTTACATGTTTATATTGCAGCCCCTTTTCCAATTTTGTTTATGGGATGTTGATAGTTCCCAAGTAGGCACCATACTCTTAAGTTATCTCTGTTGATATTATGCTATTTAGAAAGATAGGCACAAAACATGGAGTTATATTATTAAAAATAAAGGTAAAAAGCCGTATCCAGCACTGTGGGGGAACTCAGCTCCTGCTAGGATGAGCCTGTGTGAGTCTGTCAGGCTGCGTCTTGGGCCGTCAGCCTAACAATCGTGAGATTAGTTTTAATCCTCTGTTTTGTGAGTGGAGGATGGGGAGGGGTCCTTAAAAACTGTACCCAGGTGTAGTCAAACATTACTGCCTGTGTATTCTCCTTGTCCACTCGAGCAACTTAGTCTGATAACTTATTACAGCTCCTTCAGTATTTTGGTTTAAAGCAACCACTGAGCATTTATTCCCATTTCAGGTAGCAGTGTTTGTGCCCGTTTTACTGCCCAGAGGAGGTGCTGTCCAAGCAGATGAAGGAGTGCAGCTCAGATGAGGGGGAGAGGAGCTGGAAACCCAGGGAGTATAAATAAAGGTTTGGGATAAAAAGCATAAACCCAGATAAATGTCACCGTGCATTTCACTGAGATTGCTTCTGCCTATCTCCTGAACCAGTGAGTTAAGGTGATGACCCAGTTAAGGAGACATTGGTACCTCCTTCCCACATTTCTGGTGGGTTGAGGTCAGGTTCTTTTGGGAGATAGTGTCTGCAGATAGGAAGATCCTTCTCTAAAGTAAGAAAGTCAGATTTCAGTAAGAGCTCTGACTACTTTCTAAAGCACATTGAAAAAAATCACTCTTCAGTTCTACAGAAAAAAAAGGAAAAAAAGCGACTGAATGTTTTAGCTGTGCGCAAGGGTAGCACGGGTGGACATGAGATGAGCAGTGTAGCTATTGTGTTAAATTAGCGATGCTGTGATATAGGGGTATCTAGGACAAGTTTGTGTTCTCTAAAATCAGAGAATGAATTTTAGGAACCACAGAAGTTAAGAGCAGAATATATTTATGGAGGGAAAGAAAGCTTCTGTCCGAGAGAGGGACAGAAGGGGGCCTGTGTGGGTTGCCCAGGGACCTATCTTTTCTAGGGATTTTTATAGAGCAAATTCACAAGGTGAGGCAGGTCCAAGGTGGAAAACACGGGAGCTCAGTAGTTGGTCATGAGATGGGACAAGACTACGGTCAGCCAATAAGAGTACAAGTATAATTGTTCAGGTAAAATTGAATAAATTGGGATCAAATAGGGAAGCGAGTCAGGTAGCAGGCAGCAGGAGTACAGAGCGGGGCGGTTCCTGTGGGGTGGGCTAGTGGCTCTTCCTGGCTTCTCAAAGTGATCGCTACCTATTTAGAGTATCAATCCCTGAGGACCATTCCTAGGGAAGTAAGTGGGCGCATCTGCTTCATCTTTTGTCCACAGCTGGAGGTGGCTGTCTCCCCCACAGTTGCAAGGCATCTCATCTTTTACACTGGCTCCTTTGAGGGCCTGGCCCGGTCTGACTGTCTATAATATTTTTAACATTTCTATCTAACTTAGCTGCCTGTAACACTAACAGCATTTTGTTTCAAAGGTAAAATGTGTTAAGAAAATTTATGAAGACATTTCTAAAGCTGATTTTGCTTTGGTTTGGCATTGTTGGTCTTGCGTTACATCTTTGGGTAACAGAGATGAGATCGCTGACATGGCTCATCTTTGTGTGTGATGGTGAGGTTGCAGAGTAGGTGGATAATAACCCAAGGATCTTAAGGTGAGAACTAGTCTCAAAAGATTCTTTTGGGCACGTATTTTCTAATAGTAACTAAACAGATTGTACTGTGTTTATGTGTACAAACAGTTTTAAGATAATTCAAAGCCATGATTGTAGAAAATAATTTTGCTTAACTGCATGATTCTTCATAGCAGATTTCATGTGCTATTTGAAAGAGGTTTTTAGATAGACCTGAAGGTTGTGTTCAGTTTCTGGGAAATATTCTCTACAAAGTCACTGGTACTCAGATGTAAGATCTACTTAAGTCTTAAAAAAATTGACTATCATAGGCACCAGGCAGTTACCCTTCTGTGACACCAATAATAGTTTAAATACCAAACACTAAATAACCATTGATGGGTGCCCAACATATAATACATGCAGATTAAGAAAACATGTATTCTTTAGAGAACAGAATATATTCATATCCCAGAATGTGCATATATTAGAAGAGAAAGCGGACTTCTAATTTGGTACTTCTTATCCTACAGTGTACTCAGAAAATTGAAGACTTTAAAACAATGAGCAAATCCTTAACTTTTTATAGAAGCTGGTGGTAGGATGCTTTTGCAATGTAATGTTTTAAAATCATGAAATTTAATTTGTTTTTGCAACTTACATATATATTATGCTGTTTCTAAGCAATCATATATATCATTTCATTAAATGCATCTGTGCTTGTTGTTTCAGAAATATAAATAGTTACAATTTAAACATTAGTCCTTCTGCTGGAGTTCTGATTTCAGCAACCTCAGCCTGCTAAATATGAAATGGAAGGGAAAATCTGAAGGGGAATGTAGGGTCCTCTGTACGTCCTAAATAGTACTACAAATGCCAGCAAGATGGACATTTTCTTGAATTGAAAACGTTGGATCTTTTCAGCTTTCCTAGTGTTAGTTATATGGCAAGGATGGGCCATTTCTCCCATTGGAAACTGTTATTCATCTCTCTGTCACTCTGGTAAAATACCTAAGATAATCAACTGAAAAAGAAGGAAGACTTATTTTGGCTCATGGTTTCAGAGGTTTCTGTTAATGGTTACTTGGCCTGGTGCTTTGGACCTGTGGCAACACAGTACATCCTGGCTAGAGTACATGGCAGAGAAAGTGAATTCACTTTCTGGTTGGTGGAAGCAGGGAGAGAGAATACCATGGTCTCCTCTAGGGGCATGTGCTCAGTAACCTGGCTGTCTCCCATGTGCCCTTCTAAAGGTTTCACCCTCTCACCCTAGTGCCAAGCTTTCAACACGAAGTGCAGCAGAAATAATGTGAATAGAGAAAAGGGCGAAATAGCTGGGGAAGGCAGTAGCATGTGAAGCGCAGTGTAAGGGTACGTGTGTGTGTGCCCGAGAACAGATCCAATGGTGGCGCGCTTTCTAGGATCTGCTCCCATCTGTATGTGTATAGAGCCTGGCGGCCAGGTTTTGTGCTGTTGGCCCCCCCTCTGACGCTGTGCCCGGGAAAGGCGCTCCTTCTGTCTTTGCCATGCTGAGCTCAGTCTTCTTTTCTGTCTGAGTCAGGGTCCGGGGCCGGCCTCTGTCACGCACGCTGTATCTCCTTTCCCGTGTTCCCCATGAAGTTAATCATGAGTAACTTCATTCGCCTGCAGAATCCGCTGTAGGTTAAGTGTAGGGGTGCCGGGCGCCCCAAGGGACGTGGAGGCTAACCGGCTGACGAGTAAGGAGGACAGCCACAGAAGACTCAGCGTGGCGGAGGATCTGGGAAGAGGGGTCTCCTGTGACAGGCAGACAGAGCAGGCTCCTGGAGATGACTTGGGATAGCCTTGAAAAGGGGCTTCGATATGTGTATATTCTTTTGTGGTGTTTACTAGAGAGGGATAAAGCTGTTTCTCAACATTTTTCCATATCAGAAGTTGAAAAGACAAGTAGTGGGTGGATGACATACTTCATCTGAAAAGTCTCTGTTGGAAAGTTTTGTCTTAGGGAAACACTGATCATTGGAAGGAAGGTGAAAGAAAAGGTAAGAAGGGAGAATGAGCACAGAATTGATTCCAACCAATACTTCTTTGAGAATAAAATGTATTTAAATATATTTAACCTTCCATTTATTTCAAACTATACAATTTTATTGAAATACTATTTTCTTATCTGAAAGATTGCTTTTCTTATATACATGGTCCTATAAATCTACTGAAAAAAATTTAAAAAGTTATTTCTATACTATATGAAATCTTACGTACATTATGCAGAAGAAAATCATTAAATAAAATACAGGTACATTAAAAATTGAATAGGGAGAAGAATTTTGGGACATATTCAAGTATTTTAACCATTCAGTTTTCTATGTGTGTGTGTGACTAATGCCATATCTCTTATACTTTCTGAAGAATAGGTCTTCTCTCAATATGGTCTTTTTTTTCCCATGGTATTTTTTAGTCTTTAGTCTGTATTGTTATGTGTTATGATTATTAAATCAGAAATTATAGTCACTAACAATGCACTATTTGCTGTAGATTATCTTTTTTTTTTTAGACAGGGTCTCCCTATGCAGTTCAGGCTGGCCTTGAACTCACTTTGTAGCCCAGGCTGGCCTCAAACTCACAGTGATCCTATTGTCTCAGCCTCCTGCATTCTGGGATTAAAGCACGTACCACTAGGCCCGGCTTCTGTTACGTAACTTAAATTTAATCAACTAGACATAGGAAGCCTATCAAATTCTAGCAGTCTGGGAGACTGAGGCAGTAGGATTGCAAGTTTGAACCTAGCCTTGGTAGTCTCAAAATAAGGAGTGAAAAGGGCTGAGGATACAGCTCAGTGCAAAGGACCTGGGTTCAAACCCCAATACCACACACACACAGAATGGATTTGTTTTTTGTAAATGAAGATATTCCAAATCATAGTTGCAGGATTTCAAATTAAATTTGTACATTTGCACACTCATCACTTAATCTATTTAGTTCCTTAGTCTTTTTCTTTTCAATTAATTCCAACATGCTAAAAACCCTCAAAAGCTGAGGATAGTTTTTATAATTTCCATATTGAATAATTTGAAGTTTTCTAACAGATTTTGAATAAAAAAAGATGAAAGCTTAGACTAGTTTACAAAGAACACCAGACTTTATGTTGGTTTGCTGAATAGTTCTTCAAAGGTACAAACATTTCCAAAGTCCAGATGTTAGCAGGCCACAGAAAAAGTAACTCACAAACATGTTTTGTTTAGGTACTATTATTATATACGTATATTTTAAATTTTGACAGTGAAAACTTATTTCCATGTGGAGTATCACAGTGTACCCCTGAATCCATGTAGTTTCTGCTTCACAGATATTTTTATTATACTAGTTATGCAAATGGTGTAAGTGTGATAATTTAATTCATATATACAGAGTGTTATGATTAAATTGGGGTAGTTCACATTAGTACCTTCCTATATATTGGAAAAAATTATAAACACATAATGTATTTATAGAGCTCTTTCAAGGCATGTAGACAATATATACTGATCAAGTTAGGGTAGTTAGTATTTCCATTCCTCTGTGTTTGGAGCTTGGAATTCCTGTCTTCTACTTACTCGTACAATATATAGGAGGCTGTTGGGGAGCCCTGGCTGCCCCCCTGCACTGCAGAATAAGACTTACCGCCTCTCTCTGGCTGTGTTCGCGTCCCTGGTGTCTCAGCTGCACTCTCAAACTCCCCTCCACCCTTCCTGGCTTGTGTGTGTTGCTGCACTATTCACAGTGGCTAGAATGGGGAATCACCCCATATGCCTCTCAGCAGGTGTCTGGGCAAAAAAACTGTGACGTACGTATGCCGTGGGACGTTATTCATCCACACACACAAAAAATTCATTTGAAAAATGAATGGAACTGGAGAAAATGTTAAGTGTAATAAAACAAAAGTGGAAAACTACAGCATGTTCACTACATACCTGTCTTTTTCTGTCTTTCTCATATCTTTTTCTCTTTCTTTCTCTATAGTTTTGCTGGGAATTGAACCCAGGGACATTTGTGCTGAGCTGCAGCCTCAACCCTTTTTACTTTTTAAGACAGGGTCTCCCTAAGTTGTTAAGTTGCCAAAGTGAGGCTTGAACTTGAGATCTGCCTCAGCTTCGCAGAGTGCTGTGCTTACAGGCATGTGCCACCACTCCTGCCTTCAGATAGTTTTGTTTTTTAATGTGTAAATATATATTAATGGCAATGCTTTGTTATTTCATTTTTCACTGAATTTATAATAGCATTTATAATAAGATTGGATGTTTGCTCTTAATAGATTGAGCTACTGCAAGATTTACTTTGATTTTACATGGTGGATAGAAATCAAATCGTTGAATTAATACCACTGATTCATTTCTAAGTGTCCCATTGTGCTGATAGTTAACTAGACTCATTTACCACTGTGAAGTTTTTCTTTTAATGGAGACAACATAAATAGCTACAGCTTCACTTCGCATCTATACAAGAACATGTGGAATTAAAAATGCACAAAATTAATTGAGAGTAACAGTCCCCTGATGTGCAGGAAAGGGGCTGTTTCACAGATGATGTGTAAATGGACCTGCTACGGCTGCCTGAGTGAAATTGTAAACTCTGAACATGGTTTTCTGAAAGACTTAGATGTCTTTGCTTCTCCGGGACGTTCATATCTCTGAGTTTCATCTGGCTAATAGTATCTCTGTGGTAGACCTTTGTGGGGGATAAAGCTCTTTTTTAAAAATAAATTTTATTTTTTTGGCATGGCCTGAGTCAAAGAAAACTTGGACAAATGGCACTTACTCGCCCATATTATTCCCCTCATGCACTGGCACAGTCCATTCATCATAATTAATAAAGTGATATTTGTATGTTGTTATTAACTAAAGTCCATATGTTTTTCAGAGTTTTGGAGTTTTCACCTGGTGTCCTCGGTGCCTTTGCACTGTGGCACACTGTGTTACACTTAGTTGTCCGCCCCCTTAGTGTCCTCTGGGCTGGGACATGAACGAGTATTTTGAGCAGTTATGTATTTATTAACTCTTTGAGGAAAGGAAATTGGGCATTTAGCTTTTTATTAACAAACTTTTTCTTGCTTTTTTGAGCCTATTGCTTTCAAAAAGGGCTTATTGCAAATATAAGAGCATTACCATCAAATAAAATACTTGGTTATACATTTAAGCTACATGAACAATGGTTAAACTGCTGTAGCCTGAACCTTCCAGTTCATCTCCACCACTCGGTGCCTGGTTGTCCAGTGTCTGTTTCCGGTACTGATGTCATGTGCAGAACGATGCCTATAATTTCCTGCATTCCCACTGATTTGGCCACACACGCACCTGGCAGCAGCACTCATCTCGCAGGGAGCAGCGCAGCCGGCTGCCTTTCCAGATGGCTGCGGGGCGGCTTCTCCAGTCCTTCCCCACCACTGTCTGAGCCCTGGAAAAGGTATCTGTCTCCAGCTTCCTCTGTTCATGCTTAATTTATCAAATGGGTGAGTATTCTGTTTCCTGCTCCTGAAAGGAAGTTATAGTTACGTTGAGCCTGGAAAGGGTTGGGAAAGGCGAGAAGGGTTTATCACTGATTGTCTTATAGCTCACCCATGCAGCAATGGGAAACCTTTTCTCTGCATGGAGGTCTCACACCCTGCCAGGTGAGGTGGAGAGTTACAAGCTCAGCCTGTCTAATTTGAATGGAACTCTAATCACTTTACATGCAGAGTTAGTACACAGTTTAATAACCAGTGGTGTAACTTTATAATCAAAGAAAGAAAAATTGTAATTACAGAAGCAGTCAGGGCACAGGACACTGAGCATAAACTGGAACTGGCCCAGGAAGCCTGGGAAAGTGACAGGTGCCAACTAAAAGGAAATTTTACATATGAATAAAATTGCACTCTTTATTTTTCCCCAGTCCCCATCTTTCTTGTCTAAATATCAGTTTTCACTGAAAAATAACTAACACATTTGCATGCATTAATGACTGAAATTGATTATGCCTACCTTTAATTTGAATAATAGGAGAGAAATACTTGGAAAGTGTATGTGCATTGCAAATAAGTACTCTTCAGTATAATTTATACATGTTCACATGTATAGGATACTACTAATGTGATATCTGGAGAATAAACTGTGAAAAAGGTGGTTTATGCTTATGGGCAGGGTAGGAACAAAAGGCTGGTTTGTGGGCGTGGAAGGATGAGCTCTGCATTGCACTGTCGCTAAACCTGTACATTAATAGACTGTAACAGGGCTAACAAAGCAAGGTCCATTTGGCCCTCTGCCTATCTGTGTAAATAAAGTTTTATTGGAGCTTCACCAAGTGCATCATCAATATATTTTCTAGGGCTGTTTTCTCACTAGAGTAATAGAGCTGAATAGGTGCTACAGAGATGATCTGGCCTGTCACTCACAACTGAACTTGGCAAACTACCTTAGACATGACCTAATTCCCATGTTTTCAGTTCCCCAAGTACTGGCACCTACAAGACATTTTTATACCTGAGACTTCTATGCCACAGGGTTTTCATCCTCCAAACACAACACAGGCAAGGGACAGCCATATACTTATTTCTAACTTGTTTTGGTATTAACATATCATAGCAATGGCTAATACTTTCCGATTACTATACCATGAAATGTGCTATTTCCAGTGTGTGTGTGGTCCTAAGTGTGGGTTCCACCACTCCACTCACTGGGTGGTGGAAGTAACTGAAGCCTAGGGTGAGGGTTTCTGTGGGTCATGACGCTGATACATGGTGGAGGGAGCATTTGAATCTGGCCCAGCCCCCGCACCTCTTCCATGTACCATTTCATTCACAAGTTCCAGGAGCCCTCATCGCTTTTTGTTGTACCCGCTCCAAAGGAGTAGCACAGTGACTCTAGCTATTTGTTGGACATTTAACGGTGTCTGCTTTTGTTCATAAAAACTGCTTTGGGTTTTGGATTAGTGTAACATATAGGTTGAGTAAATTGTTTGGCTCTCTTTTAATCCTTAGAACAGCAAGAACTGAAATCTGAGGGTTAGTTTTTATAGTAGCGCTCTGGTACTGTGTTCCTTGGCCTGTCAGGATGTCCTGAGACTAGTAAATTTACAAATAAATGTAGGCACAATCTGTTCAGTTGTTAGTACATGCAGGTGTGTTATAGTTATTTTTCATGGAAAATTTATATTTAGGTCAGAAAGATAGGGCTAGAGAAAAATAAAGGGTGTAATCCTAATTTTTGTGCAAGATTTCCTTTTATGTGGCACATGTCACTTTCCCAGAAAAAGAACAAAATAAAACCCAAGCTGCTTTATCCTAATAAGAGCCCTCTGAGATAAAGACCAGCGAAGACCTTCATTCAGGACTGTTCGCCTATTAAAAATATAGTGTAAATTATCCCTAACCCTTCACTGTCAAAAAAACCCTTACTGGCCTCAAAATCCAGGTGTATCCAGTGTACAGTCAGGAGGCATTTACTGTAACATGCCAAAGAATAAACTAGATGAAAAATAAAGGTTTGTGATCACCACAGAGGTACAGAAGACCAACTCCCAGGTCTTAACCTGTTAACTCATTAAATGTATGATACGAGTTTTCTTCTGAGCCTGTCAGGATTTCTTCATCATGTGCGAGAATCACTTGTGAATTATGCTGCAGTCTGTCCACATGATTGCATGACTGTAGTTTCATAATTACAAATCAAATGAAGCATGAAGGGGCATGGTGAAGAGTGGACATCTGTCTCACTGTGTACCATAGTGCTTTCCCCAAACAGCACTAAGTACGCTGAATTTCATATGGTTGTCTCAATCATAGTTGTGCTTTCGTTCTCTCAAGGAATCTGTTTATATGTGAACAGTCCTAATAGCAAAAATGCATATCCTCTAAAGGAATCTTTTGGTTACGTCAAATTTTCTTTGGACCCTGACAATCAATTCAGCAGTTAGTTTGGGCATGGAGATCTGGCTCCTCCCTAGAGAGCCGGACTCTGGAGCCCAGTGGACTGTTCAGCTACTAGGATGATGTGTCCTCTTTGTCTGCCTCAGGAAGATACTGGTTGTAACTTTTGGGGGTTGTCATGAAAATTAAATGAGTGATAGGTGTAAGTGTTTAAGTCAGTGCCTAGATTGCATGTATAAGGTGTCCCATAAATATCTGGTTCAGCGTATAATGCTTTATCTTAGTCTTTTGCTCCCTCTTAAAGAGAATAGGTGGTAGATAGTAAGGACTTACCCTGATCAGAAAAGTTTTATTACTTAGTTAATATGAACCTATCAAGTAAGGAGATAAGGAAGTATTTTCATTTGAGAGGAACATGGCAACATACCCAAATAGGAAACTACTACCTAGCTTTCTGAGCTGAGCTAGAGAAACTTCCCTATCTCAGAGGCTCAGGGCAGCGCCAACTTCTTTCTCTTCTTGTACGTGTGGGACAGGTCGACTACAGTCAGGAAGGATCGTATGGTTTCTCCCCATATGGACTTGGGGACCCAAGTGCCTTCCATTTTTGTGGCTTTGCCATACCGGACTACTTCACTTCAGCCACAAACATAAGGGTGAGGGACGGAGGAAGTGGGGACAAGGAAGAAGGGAAGAAGGTGTGGGACAGAGACAGAGACACCGTGAGCTGAGGGTTTGCAAAGGGTTTTAGGGGCAAGAGAGAAGTAGAGTGGTTAATAATCACTGCCTGTCCCCTCTCCCATCCCGTTACCCAGAACTGGCCACAGGACTGCCTCTGACCCTCCAGGAGCTTGGGAAATCAATTCTGCAGGAGTTCCCTGCAAGGAGAGTCAGGACAGATGAATATCCTGACAATCCTGGCCCAGGGTTTAACCAAGCAACATATTTTCTGTGGGCAAACATTGTCTGGAAATCATTTAAGGATGTCACTGTCCACTATTCCTGAAATTCTGTTAAGATCAGGGCCAATGGGTGACCCAAGAAAATATACAAGTTCTTAGGTTTTGTTTTCATTTTATAAGTTGCCAGAAGTGAGAGAATCTACTGAGATGTGTGCCTCTGGATGTTGTTGTGCAGTGGGCCATTAAATGGGGGCTCTGAGGGAGTCACTTAGCCGCTCTCTCTGATATTCAGGTTCCTGTTATAGAGCGGGGTTCTAAACTTTGCAGGCTGTTGGGCATCAGTAAATGACAGAGGCAAAGAAGGATCCTTCGTACATCGAAGTCACATGGGACAGTGTCAGGGTGGAGAGTTTTCTGCTAACAAATACGAATCACTCACAGCCAGTTTGTCTTTAGGTCAGTGGGAGGGATGACAGCAGCCTTCTGTGTCTTGAATCACTAAATGAAGTGACTATGCTCTCATGGATTTCTGAATAATATTTAAAGTAGACACTTGTTTTGAATCATGATTAGCCTGTGCACAGACTGAACAGTTCATTGTGAAGAACCAACCTAGGAAGCATGCAGCCCACATGGAGCCACACTTCACCGTGTGTCCGCGTTGGCTGCCCGCATCTGTGCGGTCCACTAGCAGTGCTCTGCCGGTCTGCACCCAGAACTTGCAAACACAGGGCCTCTCATAGAATGCTCCCTGCCTGCTTAGGGGCAGGTGACAGCTTTGGGCCCACTTGTCCGTGTCTCCTCTGTCTCCTCATTCTTCCTCTCAGCAAGGTGCTGAAATGATCTCACCAACTCTTTGGAGTTAACTGAAAGGACTTCCAAATCAGGAGAGAAAATGTTTCAAAATTTGGATGCTAAATAGAGCTGTTCTTACAGTGCCAGTGTCAGGAAAGAGTTGAAATATTCATAGTGGATTTCATAGGAACACTTTTGGTATCTGTTGCCCTCAAATTTACCTTCTAGGAGGCTTCCAAGAGGGTGGTCTTCAGAACTCCAAATTCTGCAAGGAATTATGGAACATGGAGTACAGCTCCAGAGTTGCCCCCTTTAAAGTGTGACAAGCAGGCGCACATACTGATATGGAAGACTGTTCCCTGAGTGTCTATTAAGCAGATGAATTTAGGCCCATGCACAAGTGGACATACACAGATCTGCACAAAGTCATCCATATCTGGGTTTGTCTGTCTATGTGTTATAGCCTAGACCACAATACATATAATCTCTTCTTTTTCACTCAGTGATTCTTAAAAGCAATAAAATGTCTTATCTAAACCAGCTATGGCTTATAAGAATTATCTGTGTTAGTAAACCTACAGGGGAGAAAAAAAGAATGGTGTTCTCTATGCTCTTATTACCATCCAGGTGACTCGCTCAGTGGCGTGGATCTGGCACTTCATGTTGATCTGTGTTGGTCTTTCTCCACGTCCCTTTTTCCCCTCCCTAGGGGAACTCAGCCAGGCTTTTTCCTGAGTCTGGGGTCTCATAAGGGGCCCTCTTTTGGTAGCAGAGCCCTCAGCACAGTTTAAGCCCTTCTTACATTCCTAGAGTATGGACTTTCCTTGCATTGCTAGACAGAAACCATTGCTACTCGCTTGCTCTTGCCTGAGGGGAGTGTTAGACTTTTTACCCTGCTCTTGATCTGCGAACTGGGTTCCCAGTGTCTTGGAAGGAGCCTTGGACAAGGTGAGAGTAGAAAGTCATAGCTTACTAGATATTTTGCTAGGAATTAGCAATTTCTAGGAAAATATTGTGTTGTTGATTCACACACACACACACACGCACACACACACACACACACACACACACGCACACAAGTTGCTCAGAAGTTCAAAAGACAGAAAACATTCAGGATCAATCCTAGTTGTTTGGAACTGGGCATCTAAAAGAAGAGCTGGAAAGAGTGATCATAACAGAGAGAGGAAGGGTGCATAGTCATTCTATTTATAACTTCGCGTTTTAAAGACAGAAATGTTGCTGTGTAGATACATGAGTTCTAGACTTCAAATAGCACGTCTTGACAAACGGACCGGCTGACTAGCGAAAATCGGTTAGCATAGCATCAAGTAAGAAGCAAACGGGCAGAGAACAGTGGAGATACTCGCAGTTTTACTTTGGGGTCTTTTTTTTCCCACAGCATTTGTTTGAAGTTTTATGTAGCAGTTAAACTCATACACACAAATTGTGCTGTGAAAGAGTAAATTGAAAAGAGGTAGGATGGTACACACTAGAGGCCATCAAACTACAAGATACGAGGCCCTGTATCTAAGGCCTGTCATCCTCCTTGTAAAACCAGTGTGTTGTCACTGGTCCAAGGGTTCACTGTGGACCCTGTGGTGGCAGTTATCAGGTCACTTACAGCAGAGTTGACAGGCAAAAGGCCTATGTATGTGAAAGGTTGAATAGTTGAACATGAAGGTCATAGAGAACAAAAGGAAAACACATGTCAGGAGTGTGATATCTGTGACTTTTTGATGGTTGAAGTTTCATGGACAATGGCTAGTAAAATAAAATAGTCCTGAAATTCCTCTCACCAATTTTTCCATTTCTCATTTTCTTTTTCATTTTCCAGGCCTCTTTTCTTTATATTTGTTTTTTTATCAGTGCATGTCTGCAGTATATAACGATGGTGCATTGTGGGCAGTTGGCCTCCCTCCTGCCCCTCTCCTTCCATAGATGTGTGATGTAGTAATTACATTAACAAAAGAAATGGAAATTTTCTAAAAAGTGACTATCTACATTACAGAACTTTGGGAAATTAACTAAAAAGAATCCCTGAAACCTTTTTTCCCTTCTTATTTTACCATGTAGTATTATGAATTTCACATAATAGAATTTTCAAATTATATCTGATCATATTTTCAGCAGAGTTCTTTTCTTTGGTCCAGATGTGTAACTCAGTTTTGGTAGCTAATGAGAATTTCAGAATTTGAGAATCTCCCAGTGATTTGGTAATTTTAACTATTTGCCACAGTCTAATTTACTATCACTCAATCTAATTTATTTCATGTAGAACATCTATTTTTAATGTTATTTTACACCTAAATCGTTGAATTTCCAATCTTATTACATGAAAGGAATGAGAAGTATTATAAAGAATGGTGTGTTTCTCATTTGTAAGATGCAGTGTGAAGTTTCTCTTCTGTTTCTGGTCCAGGTACATAATGAAAAGGTATGCCTCCTTTCAAATTTCAGAGCCCAGAACCAGACTGAAGAGGAGATGGATCAAAGGATTCAGGCTGCAGAACACAAGACCCGGGAACAAGTGAGTTTCTAGAATTGGCATGAATGCAGCTGCAAATCCTTGCAGAGGGCAGGGCGCAGCAAGCCGAGGTCCCCATGAGGCTCCCAGAGGAAGGATTTATACCGCTCTTGCTTCTCTCTTGGGAAGGGACAGAGATTATGATCATGTAAATAGGTAAGGCAGGCAGTTTTCAGATCGCTACAAGTGCAGTGAAGACTGTGCAGGACAGGAGTCTGCTCAGGCAGGGGCCGGAGACCTCTTTCAAGAGGTGGCAACTCTGTCTCACTGCCCAAGTCCTCTGCCACGTTTGAATCTAGGTTATCGTGAAATTAAAATCTATCTTTCAATGTAAGGTGTTTAGTCATGGAAAATTATTATTATAGGAACTCTTGAAGCTAAATGTTGTATGCTACCTTTGGTGATTTCCACTGAGAAATAGAATTTTCTCCTTATAAAATATGTTTGGGCAGTGTTTACTTAAAATGTAAAATAGACATATATCTTTGTTCCAACTTTAAAATGGGGTAACACTCGCTAAGTGGCTTGAATGAGTAACGAGCTGTAAAATGTGCACGGAACAGAGCCCGAGAGAGGGTGGCCACATGATGGCTGTCACTGCCCAGCTCTTCCGTGTGCTTCCATTTCTTCTTGGTTCCTTTCAGGTTCTTCACTTTCAGGGACTTTATCCGTGTATGTCCCAGTCTCTGTGTTGCCCTGTCTCTTGCTCTTTCGATGTCATATTCCATTGAGGAAATAGTTCAGGGTTCAGGCTCAGCATTAGAGCAATGGATAGCCTATTCTGCTCGCAATTTCCCTATTCGTGTTCAGAAAAAAGAAAATCAGTTTTTCATGTCTTGTTTTTCTTTCCGCCTACTGTATTTAAGACATGCACTCATTCATTCACCAAACCCTTGCCAGGTATATGTGTTATTGTTACTAAACTGCATTGCTCTTCCAGCTTCCCAAATTACTTGGTGGTGGTGGATGTATTACCATGGTGCCCGCTTCCTATTACTTCATACTTTGTTAACTGTAACCTGGTCCTTGGTTTTCTGGTTTTGGTCCAAGGCCGGGAAATCCATGGCAACCACAGCTTCCTTTCTCTGCCTCACAGTTACTGCCCAGGTGGCCCTTTGGCACCTGCACGTGGCCTCAGCGTGTTTGACCAGAGCCCACTTAACTGCCAGCTGAGCAGCCTCGGCCCCGGGAGGATACGTCTTTTCCAGCTCTTGCTAACATCCACCGCCGTCCCTTCTGGGTAGGCTGTGTGGGCTCCTACGGACTCCTGCAGGTTTTCCCCACCTTCCCTTAGGCATTGTGGTTCTGCCTTTCTCCCTGGAGCGCTGCTTCTGCCCGCTTTCCTGGCCCTGATTTTGCCCCATGCTTTGGATCCATCTTCTACTTTTGACACCCTGAATTTAGGACATTCAGAGGAAGGCTGGCACTGTCCTGCTGACCTTCCCTATGTTTGGATGTATGTACATTCTGTGA
>PVLD010013535.1:0-55703 GCA_004027595.1 Dinomys branickii | reverse complement strand
AACAGACTGAGAGAGAAATTGAGGAAACCATACCCTTTACAATAGCAACCAAGAAATTGAAATACTTAGGAATCAATCTAACAAAGAATGTGAAAGATTTATTCAGTGAAAACTACAGTACTCTGAAAAAGGAGATTGAAGAGGATTTCAATAAATGGAAAAACATACCATGCTCATGGTTAGGAAGAACTAACATTGTGAAAATGGCCATACTACCAAAACTGCTGTACAGATTCAATGCAATTCCCATGAAACTATTGTTAGCATACCTCACAGATCTACAGAAAATATGGCTCAAATTCATCTGGAACCAGAAGAGACCCAGAATAGCAAAAGCAATCCTGGGCAATAAGGACAAGTCAGGTGGAATCACAATCCTGACCTGAAATTATACTACAAAGCAACTGTAATAAAATCAACCTGGTACTGGCTAAAAAACAGACCTGAGGATCAATGGAACAGACTGGAAGATGCAACCATAATGAAAAACCCACTCAGCTACCTAATATTTGACAAAGGGGTCAACCAAACCCGCTGGAAAAAAGAAGGCCTGTTTAATAAATGGTGCTGGAAAAACTGGCTTGCCTCTTGCCGAAAACTGAAAACAGACCCCAGTCTAACACCACGCACCAAACTCAGGTCAAAATGGATCATAGACCTCAACATTAAAACAGAAACTCTAAACCTATTGGAAGAGAAAGTAGGTAAAAATCTTGAAGACATAGGAGTAGGCAGAGAGTTCATGAACAAAAATGAAACTGCAAGGGAAACACTTCAAAGAATCAATAATTTGGACCTCATCCTACTGAAAAGTTTTTGTACATCTAAAGAAATCACCAGCAAAATAAAAAGAAAACCCACAAATTGGGAAAAAATCCTAGCTTGCTGTCCCTCAGACAAAGGACTGCTATCTAGAACATACAAAGAACTAAAAAACATGTACCTGTCCAAATTCAAAGACCCAATCCAGAAATGGGCATCTGAGATGAATACATACTTCTCAGATAAAGAAATACAAATGACAAATAAATATATGAGAAAATGTTCCGCATCCTTAGTCATTCGAGAAATGCAAATAAAAACAACATGGAGATTTCATCCCACTCCAGTAAGACTTGCCACTATGAAAAAGTCATCCAATAACAAATGCTGGCGAGCCTGTGGAGAAATAGGGACTCTATTACACTGCTGGTGGGAATGCAGACTGGTGCAACCACTGTGGATAGACGTTTGGAGATTTCTCAGCAAACTAGGTCTAGAGGTTCCATTCAAACCAGCTATTCCCCTTCTGGGTATTTTCCCAGAAGATCTGAAAACATCATATCACTCTGATATATGTGCACCCATGTTTATAGCAGCGCAATTTGTAATAGATAAAATGTGGAAGCAACCCCAGTGTCCATCCACAGAAGACTGGATTAAAAAATTGTGGCATTTTTATATAATGGGATATTATTCAGCTATAAAGAAAGACAGTTTTGGGGACTTTGTAGGCAAGTGGTCAAAACTGGAGTCCATACTCATAAGTGAAATAAATCAGTGATACATGTGCAGGCAACGCATTGTATCACTGTTGTAAGAACCCAAGCGTGGGAATATAAACTAAGAGACATGAAGGAAATCTGTTCAAAAACCAAGAACAGATGGGACAAGAGAAAGGAGAAAAGAAAGAGGCAAAAATGTATGTATGTATATATGTATATACATATATGCAGGAGGGCTAACATGGTTCTACTATTGTATTATATCACTTAATGCTAAGGAATAATTGATGATGGCGTATTCTATCAATCTTGTATGTCTGTATGTGTTATCCTGAACACATACTTCGAAGATATCAATATACAAAGCAGCAACTATTGTTGGGTTTTTTTTTTGTCTTTGGTTTTTTGTTTTTTGTGTTTTTCTGTTGTTGAGAGGATTAATTGTCTGACCAATTTTGCATGTCCATATCTGTGTTCATGTATATATACTTCGAAGATATCAATAGGTAAAGCAACAACCACTGTTGAGTCCATGTCACCTTGTCTGTAAATCAGTTTGATTGTACTATGTTTTATGCTAATTTGTGTCTGTTTGTTAATATATTTTTGTGCTTTTATTTAAAAAAAGAAAAGAGTAAAACTAGACTCATGTCTCTCACCATGCACTAAACTAAAATTGAAATGCATCAAAGATCTGAACATTAAAACAGTATCACTAAAGCTATGGAAGATAGGATAGGTAGAACTCTTGAAAACATAGGTGTAGGCAAGATTTATATGAACAAAACCCCAGTCCCACAGGAATTATCATAAAGAATCAACAACTGAGATCTCATCTTACTAAGAAGCTTTTGCACAGCAAGAGAAACCAACAGAATGAAGAGACAACTCATAGAGTGGGAAAAAATTTCCTCAGACAAAGAACTAATATCTAGAATATATAAAGAACTGAAAAAAAATCCAGATCCCCTAATTTAAAGACCCAGCCAAAATATTGGCATCTGAAATGAATAGATAGTTTGCAGATGAAGAAATAGAAATGGCAAATAAGTATATGAAAAAAATTTTTAATATCACTGATCCTTTGAGAGATGAAAATTAAAACAATGCTGACGATTCCATCTCACTCCAGAAAGAATGGCTATTATCAAGAAATCAACTAATAGCAAGTGCTGGAGGGGCTGTGGGGAAAAGGAACCCTTCTCCACCGTTGGTGGGAGTATACACTGGTGAACCACTGTGGAAATCAGTGTGGAGATTTCTTAAAAACCTAAAGCTAGAGGTTCCATTTGACCCAGTTATTCCGCTTCTCAGTATCTTCCCCCCAAAATTAAAAGCATCATACCACAATGATATATGCGCACCCGTGTTTACAGCAGCACAGTTTGTAATAGCTAAATCTTGGCAACAACCCAAATGCCCATCAGCTGGTGAAAGAAGATATGGGTTTTTTTTTTAATACAGTGGAGTACTACTCTACCATAAAGAAGGATAAACTTGCGACATTTCTAGCTAAATGGATGCACCTTGAGACCATACTCTTAAGTGAAATAAATCAGACACATATGTTCCAATATTGCATGGTTTCTCTGCTGTGAGAAACTGAAAGTGTAACTAAGGACCAACATGTATAATAGATATTTGGAAATAGGAAAAAGTACTGAAATGGGAATGGGAACTAGGGAAGAGTTGGGAAAGGAAGGAAGGGAAAAGAATAAAAGGGAATAGAAGGAAACGATGTAAACAAAGCTTTTGTAAATAAGGAGGGAGACAGGTTGAAGGGAGAAGAGGGAAAGGGGAAGAAAAAGAAGAATCAAGATATATCAAGGGCTGGAGATGTGGTTCAGTGGTAGAGTTCTTTCCTTGCATGCACAAGGTTTGATCCCCAGCACCACACACACACACACACACACACACACACACACACACACACACACTCTCTCTCTCTCTCTCTTTCTCTCTCTCTGTATGTGTGTGTGTGTGTGTGTGTATATATATATATATATATTTCATGTAAGCTACAAATTCCATATGAGCGTTATCATTATGTATATCAAAAATGTACCAATGAAATTAATTTTTAGAAAAGTAAAATGGAACAATATCCCCCATGAAAAGTATATAAATAGATCGTTTTTAGTGTAGTTACAGAGTTGCAAACACACATACACAAAATTTATCAGATCAGGTCTGTGGCCCTTCATCTAATTTTACCCATCCCTCCCTTTGCTTCTAGTTACTCTGCAAGGCTTTGCTCTTGTATTTCGGGTCTGATATTTTCCTCAGTGCCCACAGTTCTCCTCTGACTGATCCCCCTCACAAATGACCTACCAGGGCTTTAGACTGATCTTCCCACATCCTACTTTCCTGACCCATCTCTTCTCCTAGCTGTGTCTTTGCGTGGCGTTAATTGTAGTTTCTCCCCATTAGTTCTGCAGGTCAATCTTGCCCTTGTCCTTATATGAGGATACCAGTTCCCCAAGGATCGGGGCTGAGAAATATTCTATTCAACCATAGCTGTGTTGTGTTTTAGGATGTGAAGAGATTGAATTCAGTCAGCTCATCTTCAGAGAAGACTTCCTCAATGACAGCTACTTTGGGGGGTGCCTGCGTGGCCAGATCGCCACGGAGGAGCTGCACTTCGGGGAGGGTGTGCACCGCAAGGCCTTTCGTAGCACGGTGATGCAGGGCCTCATGCCCGTCTTCCAGCCCGGCCATGCCTGCGTGCTCAAGGTGCACAATGCTGTAGCCCACGGGACCAGAAACAATGATGAGCTCATCCAGAGGAACTACAAGCTTGCAGCCCAGGTGGGTCTGTCTGCGCAAAGGCATACCTGTGGGTGTGAGAGTTACCCACAATAACATGAGGTGGAGATCAGACTCAGGATTGAGGGGACTGTCTCCAGAAGGCTGATTTTCTTCTTTTGAGGTGTGGATTCAGGCTGAATTCTGGGAGTCACTTCTAAATACTCAGGATTCATTTCTTGGCCTCATGCAAGCCTTTTGGGATTCAGCCAAAGCTTTGGAGAGACCTCACCAGTTTGGACATGAGGCTTCTCGGGTTTTGAATCTACTTTGGTGTGGGATGATATGGAAGGTAGGGGTTCAAGTGACATTAGATATCAGGATCCCCAAGGGTTACCAGTGATGGATGAAAACCCACCTTAAATTTTTGAGTATTTTCTTTGATATTGATGAAGGAGACAGTGCAGTGAGTATACTCAGAAGGGTCAGCACTGACCTGTTTCCTGCTTTCCTCACTTTGGTTTAACACTGGTCTTAAACCACGGTGAGAGATTGACCCCAGGCTTTAACTAAGTTTTCACCTCTCTCTGTTACTGAGTCACAGAAATTGAGGGTCGAGGGAAGCGGAGTGGGTGGGAGGGGATCAGAAGGGAGAGGAAGAAAGGGACAGGATTTACCGCTCTCCCTGCCTCCCTTTCCTCCTGCCAGGAGAGCTGAGTCTGACTCTTTTGAAAACGATGTGCTCTTTTCTAATTTTTACCTAAAAATTAGAAGGTTGGACTTACATGTATCTCTGGGGTACCATCAAGCACTAGGTGTCCACGATTCTGCCAGGTGTGGGGATGTCAAGTGGGACGATGGGCTGATGAGAACTGCCCCTTTTCTCTGAGGAAGGATTAGACTCCATTACATTCCTTTCTTCTCTAAATCCAGCCCTCTCTTTTCTCTCACCAAGTCTTCTTTCCATCTCAAGTACGATTTGGTCAAAAAAAAAACCTCTCAGAATCTACACCCCGACCCAGAAAGGCCCCACACAATAGAAGCTTTCCTTAAATTAAAAATCTTTTCAAGGTGTTTATTATTTTCTACTCAAGTTATCTTTGAAATGGAATATAAATGAGAAGCCTCACAGGAAACCAAGGAGGGCTCAATGCTAGTTCTAGGAATAGTATACAGGTATTCCTCGTTTAATACTTGCCTGTTAATGACTGTTCTGATTAGGATCACAGCATGATGTTTGGAGTTATGACCTACATTCGGAATGTAGGCAGGAGTGAAGCTTTATGGTGACTTCTTCTACAGCACAGTACTGTAATTTTTTCTCATTGTACTGTACAGTACAGTACTGTAGTTTCATGCTCTGTTATACATTATAGTACTGCATATAAGAGTCATGCTGGTAAAAGAAAAGTCACAGAGTTGGAGTTTTGTTCACCATTTCTTCCTTCTGAATAGTATAATGTACATAACTGTATACAGTTCCTCTCTTAGCAACCAATTAATTTAACCACATTCCTGTAACTAGGTCATTAAATGTGGAATGTCTGTAGCCCAGGGGCACCTGAGTTTACAGACCACTTGACCTTAGCCTGGAGAGTCTTCAAATCTCAGAGCCTTTGTAGTTGACCAACTCAGGTTGCAATAATTGTAGCTTTAGGGTCTGGAGGTGTACCTCAGTGGTACAGCATTTTTCTAGCTGTAGTCCACGGGACCAGAAACATTGATGAGCTCATCCATCATTGAAGGGAGATATTTGCCTAGCATGCACAATAGCCTGGGTTTAATTCCCTGCTACTGCAAAGGAAAAAAATGTAACTTCAACCAACGGATGGGCCTTGGGAATCCATTGGCTTGGCTTGACCTGTATTGAAAAATCTTCTAAATAGCCTTACTAGGCAATACGCTGAATTCTTCTAATCACTTGACTTGCCCTTGTATTTGGGTGCTATAGGAATGCTATGTGCAGAATACTGCCAGACACTATGCCAAGATCTATGCTGCTGAAGCACAGCCTCTGGAAGGCTTTGGAGAAGTACCAGAGTAAGTGTCTTTGTTGTGTCCTGTGTTACCAAGTCTGACTTCTTGGGACTTAAAAGACCTGGGCTGTGGGAGTGAGAGGGTGAGAAGGACCCCTAGGTAAACTGTTTGATTTTGTCTCTCTGTCTGTAAGCTGCGTGAGGGCTCTCAGGGCTGCTGTCTGGTTTTTGTTTGGTCTCCAGAGGCATACAGAGAGATTCCTGATAAATGCTCTACGAATAAATGTGTACATGGATGGGTAATGAATGGATTGATTCTTTCAATAAATGTATCTGCCATGGTACATAGAAAAGTATCTACTTGTACGGATATTATATTGTCTAAACAATAAACAAACATAAGACAGTAAGAGACTGTCACAATGTAATCGGTCTGATGAAAATAAGATATGGGGACTTGACAGGGAAGAGTGGATTGGGTGATTAGGAACACAGTTCTCATTTTCAGAGACCCTTCAGAGATGACTTTTATTGGGATCCTTTTAAGTAAAAACACAAAGCATGAATGTCAAGATTAACCAAGGGGGACTTGAAAAGGGTGCAGGCAAGTTGGAGGAAGGCACTTAAAGGGCTTCAGCAGCATTTTAGAAAAGAGGCCATTGTCTTTAAGAGAGATACAGACATTTACTCTATCAAAAAAACCACTTTCCCCTCCTTACAATGGGAGACTTTGTGACCACATGAATTATCATAATATATGGAGGGGTTGGTGTCATCTGAAGGACATCGGGGCCAGACTCCATGTTCAGAAAACCTAACTCTCTCTCTCTCTCTCTCCCTCTCCCTCTCCCTCTCCCTCTCTCTCTCTCTCTCTCTCTCTCTCTCTCTCTCTCACACACACACACACACACACACACACACACACGCACACGCGCGCAGAGCTGGCCTTGCACACTTCCAGCCTTCTCCGAAAAGCATGCCATTGAGGCACAGTTGCTCCTAGAGAGTCCCAGGACCCCTCTCCCACCCCGTGCTTACTTTCAGACAATGAAGCAGCCCGCAGCAGTTCTCTTTTGGCTGGAATCTGCAAGAGAAAATATTCTGCACTCTGTAGCTTCTGATTTTGAATTCATGAATATCAATGGAGTCACATTGTCTATGCAAATAGTATCCCACTGGGCAGAGAGACCAGGCTAATTAAGAACCTGAATAATGCCCAGCCCTTGCTTCTGTGGTTTCTTCCCCACAAAGGCTGCAGAATTAATAACCCAGACAGACCGTGAACCATTTTGCTTGATAGAAAGGCCATTGACCACAGGGGGTCCTCAGAGAGTTCTCTGAATCCTGCAAAAATGAGGCTCAACGGATGAGAGCTTGGTGGCCAGGCTGATTTTAGGGCTTTGGAGCAGAACCACTGCTCCTAATTTGCCCAGTCCCTTCTGGCTGTTACTTGAAATTTCCTGAACAAGACACACAGAGCTTTCATCCTAAAATCAGAAAGAGGACTTTACGGCCCAGCATCCTTAACATTTGCTCTTTCTTCCACCGGGAAGGTTCTTGCCTTGGATAGCCTCATGACTTTCTCCTCTCTTCCTGAGGCTTCTGCTTGTCTTTTATTATTAGCAGGGACTTCTCTGACTTCCCTAAATAAAACGGTAGCCCCTTCCTTGTGCTACTGATCTCCTCTCCACCACTTTATATCCCTCTGAGTAGAGCTCTCAGCATAAGACATATGCTTGCTTATTTCTGCCTCCCTCATTTGGATGTTGGAGCCGAGAGAACAAGTGCCTGTTTTCTCTCCTGCTGCTTGTGGGAAAGTGTCTGACCGTTAGAGGCTGCAACATGAACGTTTGCTGAAGGAAAGAAAGAAGAAAAGGAAGGGAGGATGAGTGGCGGCATGGGAGGCTGTACGGATGTATGAATGGATTATAGTCATTGACCGTGGGTTATTAGGATATGACTGTAATTCAGACATTTGTTTACAAACAATTGGAATTAATCCCAATGAGGAAGTTCTAACCAACTGTGAAAACATAAAACCAGAAATGCATCTTATTAAATAAGGATTGGGGGGAACTTTTAGCCTTAAATCTAGTGGATGAGCTGAGGGTGTAGCTCAGTGGTAGCGTGCTTGTGTAAGCATAGACAGGGCCCTAGGTTTAATCACTATTGTGGCGAAAAAGATCTAATGGAACTCCAGGACCCAGGTATTGATTTTGAAGGTGAGGATAGAATGCCCCCGAAACTTTTCTTCATATTTGAGAATTTGATGTGCACCAATGCTCTCCTCTTTGGCAGGATCATTCCTATTTTTCTTATCCATCGGCCTGAGAACAACATCCCATATGCAACGGTAGAAGAAGAGCTGATTGGAGAATTTGTGAAGTATTCTATCAGAGATGGGAAAGAAATAAACTTCTTGAGAAGAGAATCAGAGGCTGGTCAGAAATGTTGTACCTTCCAGCACTGGGTATACCAGAAAACCAGTGGCTGCCTCCTGGTCACAGACATGCAGGGTGAGGAGAACAGCTGGTCCTGGGCTGTAGGGATACTGAGGGTCTGGGGTGTTCCTAGGGGAGGGGAGGAGGTGACACAGGGGAAAGAAACTCCCAGACTGCTAGATGTACGATACGAATTTGTGTTCTCTAAAAATCCAAGAATGAATTTTAGGAACAATGAAAGTTAAGAGCAGAATATATTTACTGAGGGAAAGAAAGCTTCTGTCCAAGAGAGAGAGACAGAAGAGGTCCTGAGTGGGTTGCCTTTTCTAGGGATTTTATAGAACAAAACCATGAGGTGAGGAACCATGAGGGGGGTGGATAGGAAATCATAAGTAGGCACAAGGTGGAACAAAACTGTGGTCAGCCAATAAGATTACGAGTATAATTGCTCAGGTAAAATTGATTAAATAGAATCAATGGAGATGCAAGTCATGCAGCAAGAGGATATGAATACAGAACAGTGGCTCTTCCTGTAGGGGGTTGGGTCAGTGGCTCTTGCTGGCTTCCTCAAGGTGATCATACAGATTTAGAATATCGGTCCCTGATGTTTATCCTTAGGAAATATGTGGGTTCATTTGTTTTATCTCTGTCTTGAGGTCTGGCCCACAGTGGAGGTGCCTGTCTTCCCCACAGTTGCAAGGCATCTCGTCTTCTGCACTGGCTCCTTCAAGGGCCCAGCCCTGTTTGACTGCCTATAATATTTTTATCTAACTTAGCTTCCTATAAAAGAAGGGAAGGAGGGGAGGAGAAGGAGAGGTCTGCTGGATGCCTTAAAGCACCTTTACCTGAGGAAGGTATTACTAATGTCTCAGAAGAAATGAATTTCAAAGGAACCTGCGATGACTAGCTAAACGCAATAATAAAGTGCACTTTAATAATCATGCCAATAGTCCCTTCCCATTATGAAAAGTGACCAGGGAGCAGCTCTGTTGTTTTATTCTCAATAGGCATAACCTCAGGAGCACATATGAGAATCCACGTGTACCAAAAAAAACAATGCGTATTTCATTCTCAATATGTGAGAGGGTCTTTAGAATGCTCTGGGTTTGAAGCTTGCCTCATGAATTTATAGCATGCATTTCTTGCATGAAGAGAGATTGTCATAATTCGGGTTCCACCAGGATATTCCTGAGACAAGTACAGTTATCACTTGGTATCCAAGAAGGATTGGTTCCCCAAATCCTTGGATGGCCAAGTTCCTTTTATATAATGATGTAGTATTTGCATGTAATTTACGCAAATCCTTTAAATCATTTGTAGACTACTTGTAATACCTTATACAGCATAAATGCCATGTAAAGAACTGTTATAGTGTATTGTATTACTTAAGGGATGATGACAAAATTAATCTGTACATGTTCAGTACAGACACAATTTTTGTTAATATTTTGGTCAAATCTGAGGATACAGAACTCATAGTTGGGGAGGGAGGATCAGACGGCCACTGTATTTAACAACAAATAGCTCTTTTGGGAGGAGGGCCCAGAAAACAGAGGTAGAGGAGTGAGGAAGTACAGCTAAAGAAAAGCAAGCAGCCAGCAGGGCACATGAGCATATAGCCCATTTCTGAGCAGGGCAGTGGAGCTTACTCTGCTGGGCCTGTGCAGAGCTCACTTCCCAGTCACCCGCCATGGAGTAAAAGATCTGGGGTGTCTGCCCCCAGCTTGTAGGAGTGCCAGCTTGTGATGGGGGCTTTGACTCCCCTGTGCTCCCCACCAGTCGCATGGGCAGGCCAAGGAGGGCAAAAGCATGAGCAGAGAGAGTCCTTGGGCAAAGCAATGCATTTCACATGCAAGGATGCTAAGCTTTGGCTATGGCAAGGCATGGAAGAGCAAGATCGCCTCACCACATCTCAGGGTCAGCCTCTGGGTAAGTGACTCTCGGGTCTCTGTGCTTCAGCATTTTGGGCATGGGGCTGCTGTGAGGACTAAATGAGATGGTAAAATGCAGCATTGCTACATAATGAAGTGTTCCCACTCTGAAGTGATTATAGACATAAAAATTTGCAAAAATATACAGAGAAGTCCCCATGGTCCCCTTCACCCAGATTTGATAACTAACCTTACTAACTAACTAGAGCCCATTATCAAAACCAAGAGCTGTCACAGTATAATTACCTGCAATACAGACTATTTAGTTTTCATGTGTGCTCACTTCTTCTATTGAATCTTCATAATAACATTGCAAAGATAGTATTAAATTCCATTTTGCAGATGAGAAAAACGAGAATCAGAGGCAGTGATTTAATTGCTACTACTCAGCTAGTAAGCAAGTGAGGGCCAAGACTCAGAACCACATTCTCTGGTGCCGCATCTTAAGCTTTTCCCACTAAACTACAAATAAACAAATTGGCCAGAGATGAACTTCCAAGTTTTCCAGTGTCCCCGGATGTTAGCAGGGCATAGCGCATACCATCTTTTTTCTCCTGCGCCCTCAGAGGACCAACTGGAATGTGAACTTCACTGTCCCGCAGGTGGGCTGCTTTGCAAATTTAAGGCGGCCACATCCGCTCATCCTTTGAAGAGACTTGACCACCACGCTCGTGCACACAAAGAGCATGGTCTTACTGGACAGCTCTCTATTCAGACTCTAGTGAAACTGTTGCTGTTCCCCTATCTTTTCTCTTTTAGAGTTAATTTGGAAGTATAGCTTCTCTACTGCAAAACAACACCCTGGAGCTTCACACACAGCTAGTTTTGCTTCTGGCTGCTAGTTAAGAGCCATAGCGGTGAAATATTACATTTCTCTGTAAACGACATGTGGTGGTGCAGTGTTTCAGCATGATGTTTATTTATTTTCTTCTGCTGAGAAAATTCTTTCTATTGTCTTTGTCATTCTGGAATGAGATAGCACATTTATTTTGTAAGCATTATGTTCACTTCTTATAATTGTACTGAGACACTGAAATTAGGATTAAAACAAACAAGCAAACACACAAGCACAAAATTGAATCATCACTTTCTCGGACTCCTGTAAGTTATGCAATTCCTGGGTGCATTGGCTTGTTTATAGGACTGTGGGGAGGCCTGTAGCTTTGTGAAATAAAAGCTAGGCTGTGATTTAGAATTAAGGACTCTGCCCTGGTAATAAATGCCGCTAGGCTTTCTAAGGCCATAACGTTGAAAAGACCCAGAGCTCTAATTCTGGACAATGGACTCCTCATACTGCCACCTTCCTTCTTTGCATCAGAAACAACCTGTAAATCATTATGGTCCTCAACTCAGTTTGACAGCAGCGTGTCAGAATTTAATTTATTCCCCCCTAGTGATTGTGAATAACCTTGGTTGAGCTGGTGACAAATTATTAAATCAAGAGAGAGAAATTTCTTTTTAAATATTATATTCCTTTTTCTAAACTGAAAACGACAGCTGGTAATTATGAGAAGCAAGGGAAGGCAGTTCTCCAAGTTTGAGGACCTTTTGCCAAATGACTTTTTAAAAATTGAACTTCTACGCAGCTTAGAGCTATAAATTTTAAATATAACTTCCATGAAACATGATGTCCAAAGAAGGCTTTTAAAATTTGGCATCTTTTTTTTAAATATAGACCTTGTAATAAAAGCTATGTAAAGCATTTCTACATACGTTCAAGTTGTTAGCAGCTTTGAAAGAATGAGATGAATTATTTGCCAACTGTGAAAGAGGCTTTTAAAATGCTCACTGGCACCCTCGAAGTGCCATGTCTAATTTAGTTCACAGGTGCACTGCAGAAAAGCCGGCTCATTGCTTCTGTCTGACTAACCAGTCTGAATAGCAACATGTCCTGTATTTTTGCCATGCTGCAGGCAGACATGGCTGAATTGTGCTTAACCCTTCAAGCTTTCCTTTCTTGGGCCCCTGGGATGGAGAACCACAAAATTAGATTGCCATCGGATCTGATCACCATGGTTGGCTTTGTGGGGGACGCTGGCTCCTTCTACCGAACAGATTGGTTGCTAGGCTGCCTGATCCTTCTGTGGCCAGGTTGCCTGCCAATGACAGGGACAGCTTTCCTTACAGCCCAACCCACATAGGACCAGAATCAAAAGTGAAGAGAGAGTGGACAAGACCCTGGCATAGTGCCCAGCAGGTCAGACACTGGTGGGGTAACACTGTAGATGCTGTTTCCTGTGATAAGAGTGGATGCTGCAGTGAGGTCCCCTGAGACTAGGCAAGTGCCTAGATCCACCACTGCAGGGAGAGAGCAGTAGAATGGATGCCTGATGGGAGCAAAGAAATGTTAGGAAGGCCCAGGGGCCTCCATGATCACGGATCAGAGAGGCTCTCTTCCTTCCTGCTAGTCCCATGATGGATCAAGGATGCGCCTGTGGCTGGGGACAGAGGGAGCAAGGGTGGCTATTTTCTTATGCAGAAGCTGAGGGAAGCCCTTGTTCTCCTCACCACAGAAGACTGCAGACAGTACATTATCCATTCTCCTTGCATTCCTGGCCCTCTACCTATCCTTCCAACTGCCTCTGCTGGAAAGGCAGGAGTAAAATGACTCCTGTGCTTGGAATGCCACCAGGGACATCTGTGGAGCTCTGCTGAGCCCCTGTGGGAAGCACAGTGGGTGCCTGTTTTGTTTCTTTGCTTCTGGTAGCCTCCCCGCAACCACAGCTCAATGGATGGAGATTAGGACAAATGTCATAGGGTCTGACCATGGGTTCCAAATGTCAGTGTCCCCAAACCACTGGCTAAAAGTCTTATTTATGTCAGGAATTATTTTCCTAGACCTGAAGCTGGTCTAGAAAACTTCAGCCCTGATGGGAAGCCATCTTCATGGAAATGGGAAATTGCATATTGGGACTTTGGCTTTGACCCGAACAAATGTCACTTTAACTTTCTCACTATTGACATTGAACATGGTAGTCCATGCCCACGCCTCCTTTTACTGTATAACGATATCCACTTTCAGTGAGGAAGAGGGGACCAGACCTAACCCTGCGGCAGAGCACTTCTGGTGAGACAGCACGTGGGAAAGTGACAAGCCTCAGATACATCACAGAGCAGCTGGTCCCCTCCTCTGTCCTGGGGGTGGCATATACCAGGCGCAGCTTGACTCCCCTGCACTGCCGTAGGAGGTCTGTCCTCCCCTGTGTCATCCTCCCCCCACAGGCTGTCAGCTCCAGGGCAGAAACAAGGAGGAAAGTGTGTTTGCACAGGAAGGGATATCATGGCAGGGCTGTCCCCACCCCTTCCCGAAAGTAGACAGATCCCAGATAACTCAAACTCCATCCTTACTCTCTCTCCCATAGGTGTAGGAATGAAGTTAACGGACGTTGGCATAGCAACGCTGGCTAAAGGGTGAGTAGGGAGAACCCAGTGCCTGTCCTTTAACCCTGGGCTTCCAAACACTGCCAGGCAAACGCTGCTAGGCTGGTGTGGGCAAAGTGGGTTTCTTGTCCTCACTGTGGCTGACAAATGTTCTTGGGATGAATTCAGTTCACTTCTCTCACTTACATAAAATATTTATGGACTTTGTTCTCGCAAGAAAACACATTTGTTTCCTAACTCTGAAACAAACAAGAACTCTTGCAAGCGCACTGTGGGAGTGCCATGGAGGGGGAAAAGTGCCAGCATTATCGGGATGGCTTTTAAATAGGATATTGCGTTGTTCCCCAGTTAATATCGTCACTATTAAAAAGCTTCTTTTAAAATGTTCTCTTTTTTTTTTTTTTTTTTTGCAATTGGGCACAGCGCATTCAACTTGTATATTTTTAACTCATTTCCCCCCGAAACTAATTTAAGTGGCTGACAGACACCCAGGGTGATTATTACAGGAGCTGAGAAAGAGCTGAGAGCGTTACTTGTGCTTGCTGGTGGGCTTGTTTCCCTACTTTAACTGGAGGCTGTCGCTTCACTCAGTCACCAGATGATGTGATATTCTGCTAGGCTGT
Source organism: Dinomys branickii (assembly GCA_004027595.1). NCBI lineage: Eukaryota > Metazoa > Chordata > Mammalia > Rodentia > Dinomyidae > Dinomys > Dinomys branickii. The sequence continues at coordinate 41,122 of PVLD010013535.1, read as the reverse complement.
CTTTTTAACAAACTGTCCCTTCCTGCTGCTTTGCTTGATCTCCACTGAAGAGACGGCAGGCTATTTGTGGTTCTTGGCAAGAGTGAAATTCTACTGGACCTGCCATTGCCTTTGTGTCTGACTGCTCTTCCCACATGCTAAGCCAGTCTGTGGGAAGGAGGTCAGAGCCCATAGCCTTGTGGGGGAGCCCTTGCTTTGACTTGTACCTTTTGGAGCTGGGCATGGTGGCACTCGGGAGGCTGAGGCAGGAGGATCATTGTGAGTTCGAGACCAGCCTGGGCTACAAAGGGAGCTCAAGCCCAGCCTGAACTGCAGAGCAAGACCCTATCTCAAAAAAGACCAAAGGAAAAAAAAAAGTACCTTTTATTGTTGATCAGGTATAGGGAGGCCGACTGCCCAGGAGGTGACTACCACTGAAGAGGAGGTGGCCCATCAAGCCAGTGGTCAGGGAGCACACAAAGAAGCTCCAGGTTGGACGGGCAGCTGAGGAGATGAGGCAAAACACTGGCAAGAGCTTTAGGATGCTTTTCTCTGGAAGGAGTGGGCCTGGCAGTAAGCAGGCTTAAGATAGGCTAGTTTGAGTTTCTAAGGCGCTCTGGTGCCCAGGTGCTGCCCCTGACTGTCCTGCTTTGGGGTGACTAGTTTGGCAGAGGGTCGTGTGAATGCGAGAGCCTGGTGAATGCTGTGGGTGTGGGTGCTGGATGGGAGTTTGCAGAGTGAAGGTGTCTTCAAGCTGTGTCACCTGCCATCTCCAGGAATCCACTGGTTCTGACAGGGGTCAGTAAGGCCCCAGGTGTCAGAGCAGCAGAAACACAGAAAATAAAACAGAGTGAGGAATATAGCGCACTGGCCCGTAACTTGGATGCGAATATTTCGGATGATGGATGTCAGCAATGCTCTAATAAATATGTTAATTTTTAGCTTTAATGAAGGGTGGAAAAAAGTAGAGGGAATCAGACAAGTGAAAAGGGCCCGCTCTTTCTTTCAACCCCTGGCTCAAAAGTCAGAATTCTCACTAATTACACAAAGCTCCTAATTGGGCCTTAGAACCAAGATGCAGTTTGGACATCTCCCTCTGATGTGATTGCTTCTGAAGAAGCTGCTCAGAATAATAAAATGTAATGCTGGACTGATGACCCATATTCCTCCCCCACTGGTGCCCAGAGCCCCGGTGGTCACCGGCTGTGGGGCACGCAGCACATCAGGTGGGATGATTATGCAGGAGGAGAGCAGGGGCTTTACGGAGGCTTCACCCAAACCTGGGCCAGCCCCGGACTGCTGCTTCTTCGGGTAGTAGCCTTGCTTCTGGGCATCACAGGTGTTTGTCTGTCCTACCTGATGAGGGGTGTGGCTATGCACCCGGTCTCCCCAGGACAGATGTCTTTTGTGCTGATGTCCTTGCATCCCATGCATCCTATCCACTTTAACATTTGTCCTGGATGAAGTCCCGCTTAGAAGCATTCCCATTTAGAAGACAAATTATGAAAGCCTCTGAACCCCGAGGGCGTTTCCGGAAGGGAGTCTTTCTTTACAGACGCACTGCTCTTCTCTGCAGGACGCAACAAACTCAGGCATCGGCTGGGCTAGGTTTGAGTCTGGCTTCTCACCATAGCAACGATGTGGGCATACAACTTTATGTGCTGGAAGCCACTCAACTATAGAATGGTGACATGCACCTTTTCCTGTGGACATGTAACCCCAAAGCTTGGTGTGAGCTACATAAATACTATTTTGTTGCTTTTGATTTTTGAGACAGGGTCTCACTATGTAGTTCAGGCTGACCTTGAACTCACTGTGAAACTCAGCCTGGCCTGGAGCTTTCACCTAACCCCCTGCCTCAGCCTCCCAAGTGCCAGGATTGCAGGTGTATGTCACCACACCCAACAGCTATAAATACTATTTGTCTTTCCCCTCTCATGCCTCAGCCTGACACCTGAACAGGCAAATTTCATGCCATTATTTGCAACAGACTTTTACCAAAATAAAGTAGAAAGCTACCCAAGAAGTTCCAAAAGTTAAGATATATTTAAGACTGATTTAAGACATCTTTTAAAAGCATATCAACAGCTTCCAGGATCCCAGACCATCTGTGAGCTTCCCATGGCACACTTTTTTTCCTCTTAATTTAAAAAGAAATCCAATCCCTGAGTTGTGTTCTCAGCTTTAATGTGACTTATCTGGCCTGGGACAGCTGCCCAAGACCCATTAGAAGAGCGGGTGGCTGAACCCAGGGTGAAATGCGGCCTGTGTGTGTCACCGCTTTCCCACCCAAGTAGAGGTGGGGAGGGGCGCCAAGGAGATTCTGCTGTTTGGGGGCTTTTAAAGGAACACTAGATCATCTTGTCCATTTTTTAAAAAGTTTTCTTTAAAAGTTGAATGAAAAAGAATTGAAAAAAAGTAACTTTTTTAAAACCACAGTTTTTTTCCCCAAAAAAATTATCTTAGAAGCTTATTTTGAAAATCGGATTGAAAGGGAAACTTCTTCCATGGGAGAGGAAGGCATAGTTGAATGCCTCCCTTACAGGTTCCTTGGAACCCCTGTGCGTGGCATAAAATCTGACTGGGACGGTCACAGGTGAGAGGGGCAGGGCCAGGGATGCTGTAGGAAGGACCAGGAAGGACTCACTGCCTGAAGAAGCGAGCACCAGCCAGGCGAACATCCTGAGGTGAGGGCCAGATTCCCAAGGACAGGAGACAAGATTGGCCGGAAGATGCTCTCCAGTGAAAGCCAGGGCTGCAGGGCAGAGCAAAAGCAGTGGCAAGAGACGCGGAAAGCATTCAAGTTCAGAGGCCCTTTGCAGCCAGGATGAGAAGTGCTTGAGAGGCATGTGAAGTAACCACAGGAAAAAAGAGAGGGGATGAGCAGATGCCGGGGACTTCCAGCGTCTAGGAGATGAATACGGACGGATTAAACATGGTCTTCCAAGCTTAGTTCGTTCAAGGTAGAAAAGAGGGAGTCGAGAGTTCTAAGGAAGGTTGGTGCCTGGCAGTGCTCAGCTGCGGGAAGGGCACCTTAAAAAGCAGTGCACGGTGTCATTTAAAGAAAATGTCCCCCATCTCTCATTCTGTACCATGTATTTAGCTGACACCCTCATAAGCAGAGCCTGTCTTGTTCTCTTCTTTAATGAAGTGAAAGTTGTGATACTATTTGGGGAGTTAATAAGTTGTTTATAATCTCAGAAAATAGAGAACTATCATGATTTATTCATTTCAATTCAACTTGCCTTGGTAGTACCTCCCCTAAAAACAGAAGGATTCCCATGTCTCCTGCAGTCAGTGACAGGATGGTGTGTGCTCGAGTGTCACCTGTGCTGCAACACCTTTTACCTTTGGCACTGTGCAGCACAAAATCGCCAACAGAGTGTGGCAAATGGGACTGTCTTGACATCCAATAATCCATTTTCCAGGTAGATCCAAGATACTAACCAGAGCTTTGAGCACATTTCTTTTTCTTGTTTGTTTGTTTATTTATTTTTGATACTGGGATTGTACTTGGGACCTTCACACTTGAGCTATATCCTCAGCTCATTTTATTTTTATTTTTGAAACAGGGTCTTGCCAAGTCTTTGAGTTGCCCAGGCTGGATTTGAACTTGAGATCCTCCTGGCTCAGTGTCCCAGAGTGCTGGGATTACAGTACAGGCATGTACTGTCAGCCTGGCCTGAACACATTTTTGATTTGAAACTGTTCAGCCACATAGAGTTCTCTGAGGAAGACAAGGCAATATTCCTAATGCGCCTGGAGATTTGGAAATTTAACGTGATCAACCCAAAGCAACCTGCCGCAAAGGGGAGCAGATCCACACTGTCCTGGGCACCCTGCAAATAAATAAACGTGCCCCTCTCCAGCCAGTTAGCAAGTTCCTGGGGAGGAGGCGGGATTGTGATTCAGCCACCAGAGGGCAGCAGAGCCAATACTTTGCCCTCTGTAGTCTCCAATAACAAAAACAAAAATAAAAACCAGGTGGTAGATTGAAATAAGACAAAAAGAACTACTTGAGCACTTCTCTTCTCAGTCAGCAACAGTAGGCAGAAATACGGTGGATATGAACAGCCACTAAGGACACTCAGTGTGGCTGCCGGCGAGCCTCGTGCCATCCTGCCCCTAGCAGACAGTGAGGCTTAAGGCTATGTGACAAGTGTCAGGTATCACAGACATGGAAAGCCCATTCAGGGGACCCTGGATGGGACAATGAGGGGCTTATTCCATGCAGAGGGGCAAAGATGAGGTGACAAGGACCCACATACCGTGGGGACAGTTGCGCTGAGGAGGCAGGGTCTGCTGGCATCAGCCTGCCCAGCTCTGGCCTCTAAGCCACATCAGAGAAAGAAATTTAAAGCAGACATTCACCTTCAGCCACGCTGAATTCCAGAGGAAAGACTGTCCATAGGGACAGCAGCAGCCCACTGTGGAGCCCTCGCATGTCCACAGGCTATGGAGGCAGCAATGGCCACCCAGATGTTCAACCCGGTGCACATCTCAGATGCCAGGAGGGGAAGGGCCAAAACCACCATGAGATGGGAAGAAATGGCATCTCACCCGCAAGGTCACAGCCGTGGAAAGGCTGCTGTGTGTGAGGGGCAATGCCAGGCACACTATTTAAAGCAAAACATGAATCCGCCAGCAGGGCTGGGACAAAGGGACCTTGGCACAGGATTTCCTGGCATCTTTGGAATGCGTCTCAGATCTGTGCCACTGTGGGGCACAAATACTTCAGCTTCCTCAAGGTCAGGCCTATAGTGACCAGTCATCCCATGTACCTGCTCTCCCAGACTGCACTAGGCAGCTGCCCCGGAAGAAGGACTGTGTCCTGTTTTAGTCTGACAGAGCCGTGCTGTCCAGAGCTACTTCAGATGATTTATGTGGCCAGGCTTTGCCACTGACTCTGGAGGCCCACAAGGAAAGAGGGACCACACGTGTATGCGTGTGTGCATGTGTGTGTGTGTGTGTGTGTGTGTCTGTGTGTGTGTGTCTGTGTGTATGTGTGTGTCTGTGTGCGTCTAAAGAACCTTATCCCTTGCTTCCAGCACCCAGAGTATAAGTCAGATCATAGTCAAGCAAGACACCTACCGAAGGCAGAAGCAGCCTATAGAGAGGAAATAACAAGGGACCAACTTCCGTGACATTCTGGAGGAGCAAACACCTCCCCGAGGGTGCTGGAGCTTGTTAATGAGAAAGGCCCACCCTCAGCGCTCTCCAGCCCGCATCACACAGGAAACGAGGCCTGGCCTCCCCTACCCCAACGCCGGCAGTCTGCCAGTGCCCTTCTGCTTGGTGACATCTCCCCCAGCGCGTGCCTGGCAAGAACGCCAGTGCACCACCGCTCCCTCATCCTCCCCGCCTGTGGCCCCACATGGGCTCCCAGCTGCAGAGAAAATGCGGGTGGGCCTTTGTTAGCCAGCGCCGTGGGGCTTGGGACAGTGGCAAGTCTCGGACTGCTTATCTGAGAGGTGTCTTCCCTCCAGTATTCCTTCCTCAGCTATTTCCCCTCAGCTCTAGTTTCACCCTGAGATAAGGAAGAGACTGTGGGCTTCCTGCCTATTCATGGGGCAGGACACATGTCACCTAATGAGTGACTGCTTCCCCCGGGCCCCTCTCTGCTCTCTTCCCGCATCACAGAGACCCTGTGGATGTGGAGGTGCTTTCAGAAGCAGGGCGAAGAGGAATTAATTAACAGGCATGTAGGGTTCTAGAATACTCTCACCAGCAGTCAGGACAAGAGTACCCTGCTTTCTCTTTTGCAGACGGAAGGGATTTACACTGTTCTGCTTTTTGACAGTTGGGGTGGGTGTCAGAGAGGAGAGTGCCAGGATGGTTTCCATGGAGACAGCCCAGGCTGTTACTTAGACATAGGCCGAGGGAGGAGCTATAGGGGTGGATGATCAGGTCAGAGAGTGGGCAGGAGCCAGAGCGAGGGAACCTGTAAGCGGCAGAAAAGGGCTGCGTTCTGTTCTGGCAGAGACAGAATATTCCATTCCAGGACTTGCTTGACTATGATCTGACTTATACTCTGGGTGCTGGAAGCAAGGGTTAACCACTAAGGCGCCACTTTGACAGGGCTGGGGAGTGGGGTTGTGGCCGGAACTGGGTGCCCCTAGAGTGAGAGTTGCCAGACTGGTTGCTGCAGGTCAGTTGTGCAAACAGAAGGTCACCCTATAGAAACCTCTGAAACACACGATGAAATTCCCCTAAAATTCTCAGTGATTTTACAGAAATATTTTTCATGGTGACTATGAAAATAAGATTCCATGGTCAAATTATTTTGGGGATCCCTGTGTTGAATAGTTTGGGAAGGTTCTTTAGGGTAAAATTTTATAGGTCTTTGAAAAGCTGACAGGCAGGGAGAGATATGATATAACATTTCTCACAGAAGTGATACCACAAAATATCTTTGCGAAGCATCCTGTGGAACACTTGTTCTTAGAAACATATTTTAGAAAGTGGCCATTTGCAGGGAAATATGGCTAAGAAGCAAAAGCAACTTCACAAGGGTTCTCTGACCATGTCTCTTGCTCAGAACACACCTCTGAACCTGTGCTTCTGTCACTCCCTCTGCTGGATGAGCCCTGAGCCAGCTTTTCACTGTGAGATAATTTGAGAAGCTGCACTTTCTGAGAGTCCACTGCACTCTACAGGATCCTGTCATTGCTAGTTGATGTGTCTGTCTGCCTGGCAAGATGGCTGCTTCTGGAAAAGAGCCATGTCGCTCAGCAGTCCTTCTAGTTTCCCTACAGGGTCTGGCATCGAGCTGGTGCCCACTGAGTGAGGGAATGAATCAACAAATATGAAGAAAGGAAGGGCACTAGTGGAATTTCAGGAATTACTAGATGTTTCCAGAGTAGAAGGTTCCCTATAGCCCTTGCTTTATATGTAGGTAACAGTCACAGTGCACAAACCCAGAGCTGGTTTTATTTTACATACACACCATGTAAAATACACAACCTGTTGGCTTTCTGTTGCAGTAACAAAATAACTAAGAAAATCAGCTTAAAAAGGGGAAAAGCTTTTCCAGCTCTCAGCTTTGGAGACTTTAGTCCATGGCTGGTTGGCCTCATTGCTTTTGGGCCTGTGGCAGGAGCCTAAGCCCAATGTTAGTACAGTGTGCAGCACATTGTAGAAGAAAATCTTCACCTCATGGCAGCCAGGAAGCAAAGAGAGACAGGAAGGGGTGGGGACTCCCTCAGGGACCTGACTTCTCCCTATGAGGCTCCACATCTTAAAGAATTCATCCCTTTCCTATAGTGCCATCGACTACGGAACAAGCCTTTAACACATGGGCCTTTAGGAGACATTTCAGGTACAAGTTACAGTACACATGTGTACACACACACACACACACGCGCACACACACACACCAAAGAAGAGCTTTCAGTTCCTAATCTATATCCTCAAATCGAATTCCTTGTCCTTATAATCATTCCTTGTAAATGAAAAATTTCTTCACTCAGTATATCAAACTAAAACTGCTTTAAATAACTCTGGTTTGCATCTAAAAGTGTTACCAATATGTGGACAAATTTCTTTATAGGGTTTTCCTGCCTCACCTAGATTTCTTCAAGTGAGTTCTGTCCAAAATCCTTAGTCTCTTCAGTATAGCCAGAACTGGACATTCCTGCAACTTTGCTCTCCCCGCTGTCTCTAGGTGTCTTGGAGGCAGTCATTTGCCTGGGGAAGCTGGGAGAAGCAGGCTGACAGAGAGCTGGCCATGTGGGCAGACGGTGCCATCTGTGTGTCTGAGAGTCTGTGTCATCCCTTATCAAGATAAGAGGAGAGAGGAATCATTTCAAAGGAAGAAATCAACCTCAGATAGTTTCCCACACAGGTGAATGTCAGATCTTTGCTGAGTGAGGGCAGGATTGTGGAAAGACAGCTTTCTAGCTCCTCCCTAAGTAGAATGCCACAGTATGATTTTATCAGATTTTCCTGTGTTCTAATTTAAATATAAAGACCTTTCCAAAGTCACATGAGGGTATGTTGAATAGTTTGTGTCCTTGCCTCCTGGGTAAGTTGGATCATGTTAGAAATGAAGAACTTCAGACTTCACCCTGGACTTACTGAGTCCAGATTTCAATTTTAGCAAGAGGATTAGACAATTCATATGCACCTCTCCCATCCAGGGAGCAAGATTTTTGGAAAAGGACCAATTCAGTGGTGTTCAATGGAATACATTTACTGTTCTGCTTCTGGAGACAGTGAAAGGATGGCTCTACATAAAGTGATGGGCTCAAAAATTGTGCTAATGGCGATTAAAGATGAAAGATCCAGTTAGTGAAACTCAGAAGAACTAAGGCTTCTAACAATGCAAATATGCAGAAAAAAGTCTCACATACAAGGTTCTTTATTCTAGTGTTTAAATTCTTAGGATTGCCATAAAAATTACTGCAAATTTAGAGGATTAAAATAATAGGAATTTATTGTCTCAGTTATGGAGGCTGAAATGTGAACTCAGAGTCTTGGCTGGGTTGGTCTCTCCTCTGATGATTGCCTGTGCTCCTGCCTGTGTCTTTGGCTTATGGATACATCACTTCAATCTTCACCTCAGACAACACATGATATTTTCCTTGTGTCTGTGTCTTCACTCTTCTTATACAAACACCAGTAATGTTGGGCTAAGGGACCACCGCACTCCAATATGAGCTCATCCTAAGTAACTATATCTGCAGTGGCATTATTTCTAAATAAGAGCACACTCTGAGCCTCTGAGAAGGATATTCCTTCTGAGGGAATGTACTGAACTCAGTACATCTATCCAACAAGAAAGCAGAGGTGAGTTTCTGTGATGGTGATCACGTAGCAGAGATGTTGTGGGAGTTCAGTGCGGTCACCTCCAGTCCTGAGGGCAGCAGACAGCATGGGTTGCAGGCAAAGTGGGTCACACAGCAGGAGGACTGTATTTCCCATTGCTTGCATAGATGAAAGTTTGGTGAAACTGGACTTACATCCTTTGAGTGAATCTGAGGTTAATTGTTCTAGAAATGTAAGGATATTGCTGTATTTTTCTTCCCAGGCAAGGCCAAGGGTCATGATAATGACTGCCAGTTTGAGAGAACAATAGGTCAAAGAGGAGACTCAACATCTTGGCTGAGACAGAGACCAAATTAAGGAAGGAGAAAGATACTCAATCCTGTAGATGCTGGGTAGCAAAAAAGAAAAAGTGCATTTCAGAAAGTTGCGGGAGGGAAGTTCAATATTGCCTGAAAGGCCAAACTGAGGGTCCAGCATTTGGTGGGGAATGCTCTCATTTGGATATGGCTTCATCGTGTCCCAGAGGCTCAAGAACTATGTGTTTGGTTCCCATGGTGATGTTTTGGGATCATGGAGCCTTGTAAAAGTGGGGTATAGTGGGAGGTAAGTAGGTCATAGGATTTGGCCCTGTGGATGGATTAATGCTGGTCTGGAGTGAGTGAGTTCTCATGGGAGGAAGTTGTTATAAAGAGGCCAGTCCACATGCATAGTCCCTTTTGCACCAAGATATTTCCTTCTCCACTTCTTTACTGTGTTGTATGCAGCCAGGGGACTCACCAGAATGCTGGTGCCATGGTGTTTGGACCTTCTTTATGAAGTATCCAGCCTCAGATGTTTTGTTATAGCAACAGAAAAAGGGTGACTAGAGAGGAGGGAAGTTTAGAAATGCAAATTCTTCTGAACCCAGGTAAGTTGTTCTGTGGAGGGGGCTCATACCTGTGGAAGGGGCTGTGTATTCCAGCTGAGGCTTGCAAGAACTTGGGATGAGAATGGGCCTCCCTGACTGTGCAAAGCTGCTTTTGCTCTAGGGCCTCACCATGCCCATGCTCAGGCATCTAAGTTGACCAGCTCATGTTCCTAGTGAGTGCCTCTGGCTTTTCTTTCTTTTTTTTTTTTTTTCCAGGACCGGGTATCGAACTCAGGGCCTTAAGTGCTTAGCGGCAAGCACTTACCCCACTGAGCTGTACCTCCAGCCCCCTCTGGCTTTTCTGAAAGGATCTAAGAAAAAGGTTAAGTGAGGGAAAGCAAGATGTCAGATTCCTAGAAGAATTCTGGGTTCCCAGGGGCTACCCAGAAGTCATGATCCTATAAGCAAACCTTTCTTTTCCATTCCAGAGGCAGAACCACTAGATACGGACATGCTTGTTACACAGCACTAACACTTAGCTGCAAGGCAGTACTTAAGGGCACAGCAGCAGCCTTTCTGGGAGATCACAGTGTGAGTTATTTTTCTCTGCAGAGATGATTTGTCTGAAGGTTTGAAAAGCCTCATGACAACTTTGACATAGATGACCAGGAGTTGTTTCTCATGTGGTTAAACTGCAAACCTATCTCTGTCCATGACATTGCCAGTTTATCTGAGATGCTCAGGAATCAGTGTGAGGCAACCGAGGCCTCCACTGAGCAGTAGGGACAAGGCTTTCCATTATGTCTGACAAATGTAGGGTCAGCTGGCTTTGTGTCCCCTCACAGAATGCTCAGGCATGAAGGAAACACAGATAGACTGGTATTTTTATCTTTTCTGGGGTCTCCTGTAGAGGAAGATAGAGATATAAAAATGACATGCTTAGCAGAGGAATTTTCCCTAGCTTGCTAGATTTAACTCCTTTCTTTAGTTGACTTTTTCTTCAACAAATGAGTTTGGCTTTTATAATGCAGGTCACTTTTCACAAGGAAATGGACTGTGTGATCCCAGGGGCAGAGCAGCTCCCTCACTGGACTGAGAAGAGGGCAGCCTGACTTTGCAGCAAGCATGGAATTGCAGGCCTGTGCTGTAGCTTCAGAGACGACAGAAAGCTTTCATGCCTTTAAGAGTTTAATACCCAGTATGTGTCTCATAGGGAAAGGACCACAGTCCCAGTCCCCACTCATTCCAGCTATGCTGACACTTAAGGTTTCTACCAGCAAATGAAGGAGTCCCAGTTTCTTGGGTTGCCTTGGATGGCATCTGCATCATGCCAATATTGGAGACTTCTTTTTGCCAGTTCATGCTGGTCCTATTAGTAGAAGCAGCCTGAACTCATACTCAACAGGGCTAGTCTCGGGGTATGTGATCCATGCACTGGCATGAGGCTCCCCATTTGGAGGGCTCCTCTGTTTGGTTTAATGCTGTGCTGTTTTGGCTTGAAATTCTTAATAATTTTTGAACAAGGAGTTCATCTTTTTTTTATTGAGGCCTGCAAATTGCCTGTAGCCCTACATGCCAGGTACACTCCTCCCTCTCCGTTACTCAGAGAATCCCTCCTCCTCCAGCCTCAGCATCAGTGTCCCTTCCACCGGGAGGACCCATCAGCTGTACCGCTGTGAACTGGTAGCGAGAATAATAACATGGCCAATAGCAACTGAATCTTTACTCTGTGTCATGCACTGAGCCAGGTGGTTTATTCACATTTTCTCATTTTATCCTCTCACAAACACCATAGGGTAGGTATTAGCACCCCTCCCCTTTGGGAGGAGAGAAAACCAGCAACAGTTTAGTATCAGGCTTAGTATCCAGGCTCACTAAGCCCGCCATAGTGCTTTACGTGCATCACGGGTTGCTATAATGATCTGACGTCTGTCTTTTTCACTAGACAGCAAGGGCAAAGGGTCAATGTCCTATTTGTTTTCTCCTGTATTTGTGGCACACAGTGGTTGTCTAGGTACTCTGTAAGGAGTGCTTGGCTAGGTACTTTTGTGTGTCTAAATTTCCAAAGACAACACTGACACGGGCTAACCCAAGAAGAGAACACTGAAAGAACAATTTGAACAACAACAAAAAATTGAAAACACCTCAGGGTTGTTTTAGAGCCCATCTGTGTATTGGGCTTCACTGGGTTAGGTGTTTGGGGCATGAGGATGAGGAGAGAGCATGGGCCTTGGCAGCACTGGAGGTGCAGGTGTCTCCAGCTCCTCTGCTCACAGCGTCAGCCTGCAAGTGTGAGCGGGCCGCGGAGAAGAGATACATGCCTACCCTTGGGATGTGACTTGGTTCAGGAGGCCAGGAAAGACTTCAGCCAGGACTGAAGACCAATGGGACTTAAGGACAGAGGGAGGCAGGGACCCCACATGTAGGGAAAACTCTGGGCACAGACTCTGGAAAGGGGTGAGCATGACCCCTTTTGAGGGCTGAGTGGAGGTCGGTGTCGGGAGATGTGGCCAGCTAGCAAGATTGCAGGGAGGATAAGACATTTTGTCTTATCTTTGTTTTTTTTCCAATGCCTGGGCCCAAACCCAAGGCCTCACGCATGCTAGGCAAGTGCTCTGTAACTGAGCCGCGCCCCAACCCTATCGTTATCTTCATAGCAATAGAATTTTAAGCAAGGGTGACATGACTCATGTTTCACAGAGGTCGCTCTGGTGGCAGAATGCATCAATGAGGAGGGACCGAGTAGGGGCTGCGTGGGCCGTGTAGCTGTATGAATGTACAGCTTCCCAGGGCTTATTTGTGAGGCGCCAAATTCCTTCAGCAATCAAAGGAGCTCATCTACCTTGAGGAGGACCACCGGGGCCTCTCAAATCCATGTCACACATGAGGGAGGACAAGGCCAGCACATCCATTCACCCTGGCCCGGCCAAGTGCTGGATGGCGTGTGAGTGGCTCAGTGCGTGTGGGACTTGGGGATTTTATGCCCGCTGGCAGGAAGACCTGCAATTGCAGGAACTTTTCTAGCCACAAAACAAGTGGCAATAGCCTAGTACCTGTAGAAATTCAGCCCAGAATGCAGCCTGACTTTTCAACTAGCTTTGGCTTGGTGGATCTTGTTCACATGCAGGTGAAGAACAGGGTGTGGGGGACCTTGGCACTTGTCCATTGAAGGAGCAAACTGCCTTGCCATGGTTGGGCTGAGAAAGCATAGTCACTTACAGTCTGAGCATCAAAGGTGCCAACCCAAAGTAACAGTCCCTGAGACTACGCCCAGGCAAGGGTCAGCTCGGTCTCTCCCACAGCTAGCTGGAGACAAAGGCCTGGATTCTTCACCTCCTGGGGACAACATGGTATGTTACAGGAAAGAGGCGCAGGAAGAAAACTCACAGGGTTTCCTTCTCACCTGTATCACCTGCTTTGTTTTCGTGGGCTGGTTCCATGACCTCTCAGCCTAAACTCCTTCACTTATACATTGAAGGGTTTACACTGAAAAACTTCTATTTCCAAAGTCCTAGAATTCTTTATTTGGAATCTTTGGGTAGACTGGGTGGCTTTCAGGTCACTAAGAAATCCAATTTTTGTCAAAATGGTTCAGCACTAGTCATTAGGATTAACAGAATTAGGGCAATAATACGCTGGTGTATTGTGACCGTGGCACCTGCTGCAACCAAAGGCCTCTATGACACCTGCCAGTGGGTCTTTGTCTCTGTTGGGTTCACAACCTTTGTTTTCTGTCTTTCACTGGCAGTTGTGATAAACCACTTGGCTATTCTCACCCCAAATTGGAAGAAATATATTTTTGTGTAGTTTCTTTTTAAGTTAGTGAAGTATCCTATTTTTAAAAAGATGTTTTTCTTTCTCCCAAACTTACAGGTACAAAGGATTTAAAGGCAACTGTTCCATGACATTCATCGATCAGTTTAAAGCACTACACCAGTGTAACAAGTACTGTAAAATGCTGGGGCTGAAATCCCTTCAAAGCAACAGCCAGAAACCGAAGAAGCCAAGCATCGGGAAAAGCAAAGTTCAGACAAACTCTCTAACAGTGAAGAAGCCAGAGCCTGGGGCCCCAGCAGAAAAGAAAAGCTAGCTAGCATCCCTCAGAAACTAGTGGCCACCAGCCAGCAGAACACAGGCTGTGAGCGAAACTCTGAAGACACGCAGAAGGAGGTAGCACAAGCCTGCAGGGAGTGTGTGGCAATTCGTACTCCCCACCGCCGGGGTCCCAAGATGTTTCTACCCTTGTCTTCTGCTATTTAATGAAATGATCTCGGCATGGGATCGGTGACCAGACTGTGGAGACACTGCATCAGATGTCAGTGTCAAATACAGTCCCCTCCTTTGTGTACACAGCATTTCTACCATCCCCACGTCTAGTGTCTGTTTATGTATTTGCACATAGTTTTGTTGTCAAGGACTTGGTGCTGACCAGGGTCTGTCCACAGCCCAAATCCTGCCTGCCCCCACCTCAGCTCAGCGTCCTAGACCTATCCAGCTCTGCCGTGAACACGAGTCACCATCAAGATCGACACGAGTGTGGAGTGTGCCACTGTTGCTGGAAGAAGCTTCTGAAGTGTGAGGCCACTTCCCACCGTTGTTCACATAGTCACTTAAAATTCTCTGTTTCATTAAATTCATAGCTAAACAATAGCGTAAGACGTATATCTTGTCATAGACGACAGTTCTTTGGAATTTGTGGGGCCGGGGATATAGCTCAGTGGCATAAGTGCCAGCCTGGCAAGTGCAAGGTCCAGAGTTTGATTTCCAGTACCGCGCGCCCAAAAAAGGAATTTGCACCATGTCATGTTCCCTCAGGATTTAGTAATTTCCTAATAGGTTTACTGGAGCACAAAATATTCACATCTATGTTTTCCTTCATTCCTACAAGTTGGGCTCCATTACTTTCTGCTTTGCGCCCTCAGCATGGTCTCCCTTAACCCAGGGCTGACCCTCAGTGGGTTACGCCAGAGGGGAGGTGCCCGGTTCGCAGGGATCCTGCCCTCCTCTGCTCCACACGAGTCTCCTCACATCCCAAGCCCCCATCCTGTAGATCTCTGTGGGAAATTCTGGTCAGTCTGTGGCATGCCTCCCTTGGACAGACCTGCCTGTGTCGTAGATGCCTAGATGTTTTTCAAAGCACCCATGTTGTTTATTCTCATATGATTTCACTTGTTTACATACATTTGGAGGCCCAGAGGCAGAAGGGGCACTTGAAGTGGGGTTTATTGCAGCCAGGGATCTTAAGAATGGCCTTGGTGTGGCTGTGTGCCATCTGTCCAGTCATCCCTTCTGTTCTAAGACAAGACTGCTTTTCTTGCACAGTCAAATAACAGGGTGAGCAGGGAGTGGGCTTTCCTACACTGAAGTTGTGATGTCCTAGGTCTGTCTCCTCTCAAGCTCAATTTTCAACACATCCACTCTCTGTTGGTTCTCCCAGTGGTCTTCTCAAGCGCACAGTGTTGAGAGGACTCTCCATACAGCAAATGTTCAACCCAGCCACTGAGAAAGGATGGTGCAGTGGACCTAACTGGGGATTTTGTACCCTGCTGATGCCTGCAGGGTGGTGACATATGTCTATGTGTCTATTTCCCAAAGGGCTTGACCATAGAGCTCGGTGAGGGGCAACTCTCAAGAACAAGTGAAAACTTTATGAAAATGGGCCTTTGTTCACAACAGCAGGTTTATCACTAATGAGAATGGCAGGGTACCCATGACTTCTTGCCAGTGGACGTCATGTTCTGAAGAAGTCTAGCACTGGATGTGGAAATGACTAGCTTGCATTACTATTTCATGTTATCTTATTGTAACAGTGCCTCCCAGCCATGCTTCTGACCAGTCTCATAATAGCAAAGGGTTTCGATAGAATCATATTTAAAAGAATGCCAAAAAAGTAACAATTAGTTTCTAATTATAAAGTGTTCTCTTTTCTAAATATACATCCTGTTTTTTCTGCATGTTAGGCCTGCATTCAACTGGATCTGGATGGGAGTAATTTGCCAACTACCTGGTTCCAGCTTGTTTTCTCTGTGTGCATTCTGCTGTCTAGACATGCAGGCCGAAAGGAACAGAGTGGCATTTATCCCCCATTTGGATCTGTGGATGCCACTTGGGCTTAACTAATTTTTTTTATTCAGAGAGGCACAAATACTTTTCTGTCTCTTAACGGTGGGTATACTTTCCAGCTCCTTGCTGTTTTGACCTGCTTCTTGTAAAAGCTGAAAAGCAAGATAGAAACCAGTGCATCTGTATGATCACACGAGCCCTGCCTTCAGTTTTATGATGCTATAGCAAATATTTGCAGGAATCAGTTGTATTCATTCTGTTTCCCATGAGAGGTCCAAATGATCCCAGATAGAAAGCATCTCAGGGACTTTCTTCAAAAATCACACGTTTTTTATTTCATATCATCAAGAAAGCCAGTCTGTCGGCTACCATTTTAGGGTTCAGAAGTATCAGAAGAATTCTACCGCAATAGCCCACCTCCAGGTCTCCTTCTATCCCATCATTTCCTCTTCCTGTGCATCTGTGAGGAAAGGTAAGGTAGTGGCTTCCTGTTTTCCAGTGCTAAGCTGACTATTTGCCTCACTTTAGCACTTTCATTATTACCAACATGCTGCCAAAACAAACCACCACTACTGTTGGGACTTATGCAACAGAAATGTATTGTCTCAACAGTTCCTGAGGCTAGATGTCCTAAGTCAAAGTGTGGGCAAGGCCAGCTCCCTCTAAAAGTTGCTGGGGAGGGCTCTGTTCCAGGCCTCCCTCCTGGCTTCTGGAAGTTTGTTGGCTGGTGGCAGTGTTGTAGGCAGCTGAGTTAGATAGAAATATTTTAGGCAGTCAGACAGGACCAGGCCCATGAAGGAGCCAACATGAAGGATAAGATACCCGTGGACCAGACCTCCAGACAAAAGCACTAAACAAATGTACCTACATACCTCCCTAGGTGTGAACACCAGGGATTGGTACTCTAAATAAGTAGCAACCACCTTCAAAAAGCCAGAGTCACTAGCCCAACCCCCTACAGGAAAAGCCCTGTTCTGTCTTCATGCTTGTTTGCTACTTGACTCGCTTCACCATTTAATCCCCGTTTACTCAATTTTACCTGAACAATTACACTTGTAATCTTATTGGCTGACCATGTTTTTGTCGCACCTCATGCCCACATTGTAATTTCCCATTTTCCCCCTATCTTGGACCCCCCTCACCTCAGGGTTTTGCTCTGTAAAGTCCCTGGGAAGGGCAAGGTCCTTGGCAACACACTCAGGCCCCTTTCTGTCCCTCTCTTGGACAGAAGCTTTCTTTCCCTCAATAAATATATTCTGCTCTTACTCTCCATTGTTCCTAAAATCCATTCTTTGATTTTAGAGAACACGAACTCGTCCCAGATATTGTTCAGGTTGGGAGTTCTTCCTGTATCAGCAGCACTAGTCTAGCTCCATAAAATGTTCTCCCTGTGTGTGTCTATGTTCAAAATCCCCCTTCAGACAGGAAGACCAGTCATACTGGATTAGGTCCCCACTGAGTTTGAGTTATATCCTCATTTTCACTGGATAAATGCCCACCATTCCAAATACTATCCTATTGGGAAGTGGAGGGAGTTAGGACTGTAACAGGTGTTTTGAGGGAAATGACTCAATCCACACAATGTCCTCATCTTTCACTTCCACAACCACTTTCATATAGATTATTGAGGCTGGATATCCAAGTGAGGGGAAGTAAAGGTGGTGCCCTTGACCTTTTGGCGTCCTTCCTTCCTGACATTGAAGGAGGGGCCCAGCTCACAGGAGGGTTCCCATTCCTCTTGGAACCCGCCCTCACCTCCGATCTTTGCTGTTCTTAATCTCATCATTAAGCATCCAGTATCATTTTTCAGAATTTTAGGGTAGTCTCTCCCCTCCTCAGAAGCTGGATAGACAACCATTGCCACTTGTAGCACAGCTGTTACCAAGTCCCAGAGCCCGCACTCCATCGTCCCTGTCCCAGCCTTTCCACAGTGTGACCTCAATACCTTAATAGAAAACATTGTCCTCAGAGCTCTGACTGCCTATAAAATCACACCATTATACCACAATTGATTCTGTTGAAATCAAAGTTCTGAGATGCTTCGTTTATTCTTAGAACCTCCCATAATTATCCATCTGTTTGGGTTTAGGTCTAGAGGGTCCCCCAAGTCTCATGTGTTCAGAGATGAGGATTTTAGAAGATTGGATTATGGGGACAGTATCGCTACAAATATCTTTATTTCAATCTTAATAGAAAAATGAGTTTCATAAATCATTTTATTATTCATTGGGGGAAAACATGACAATAAAGGATCACCTAAAATGTTTTGTCTGTAAATTAAATGTATTTTTTTTCCCATTGGTGTTTAAGAAAGAAAGAATGGAAAGAAATCATATCATAGGATGCATTTACGCAATAATTCCTTTTCAGAGTGTAGTTTCAAAAATCATTCCATACTGACTGTTCCCTTGGCCCTATGCCATAGACCCCCCCCAGTCATTAGGCAATTGAGATTTTCATAGTTTTGCTGCATGTCTCTCAAAAACTTTCTCTGAAGTATCAAGAAGCCCTCACTGCCTAAGAACGTTCCAGGAATTGCTGACAAGTCCATGTACATCATCATCACTCTGGTTTTAGATAAATGCAGCTTTGATCAGTAGCCCTTCCATCGTCCTGCTCCTCTTTCTTCTCCCGTCTTTCTGAAAGAGATGAATTTTGAGCAGGGCATCAAAGGAGGTGAAGCCAGCAGAGAGAAAAAATGAAGATAGTCCATAGGGGGAGACTCAAGAGCCAGGATTCAGCAGACGGGAAAGCATCCCTGGGTAGCCACAGGCAAATTTACTGGCAAAAAGAAGTGTTCCATGAGAAAGGCACAAGGGAGCGCAGGAGGAGGGCATGCTGAAACCAGGGTCTTCCCTGCCTGGGCAGAGAACTAGGTTTGTTTTCATGGGCTCCATGAGGTGTTAGAGTCTCAGTAACAGGCATGAGCTGAACTACTGGAACCTGGAGAGTGTCGTCCCCGCCCAGGTGGGCCGCAGATGGGAGAGCAGAGAGTAGAGCACCCTGCCATGGGGAGCATGCTGGACCAGCAGGCAGGAGAGGACAGCGTCGTACTATAACCAGAGGGCAGCAAAACAAACATGGTTGCACTACTGTCTCATGTCATTTTGATGTGGGAAACAATTGATGATTAGTGGTTTGATCAATCTTATATGTCTATTTGTATTGTGCTGAGTATACACTTTGAAACTACCAAAGTGTAATACAACAACCATTGTTGATCCCCTGCCACCTCATCTGTAGTTTGGTTTTTGTACTGCTCTTGTGCTACTGTGTGTATGTTTGTTAGTGTTTTTGTTCTTTTACTTAAAAAAAAAAAAAAGCAAATCATGAGGAGTCAGAAGGACCCAGGGCATGGACTGAATGATCATATCCTCCCACCCCCACTCCATATTCATATGTTGATATCCTACCCACCCCCAGCATGATAGGGCTTTTGAGAGGTGATTAGGGCCATGAGGGCGGAGCCTTTATGAATGAGATTAGTGCCCTTGTAATAGAGGCCCCAGAAAGACCCCCTTGTCTCCACCATGGAAGATTACATTGAGAAGACACAGTCTACCCTTGAGGAAATGCAAAGCAAAGCTGTCGGAGCCTTGATCTTGGGCTGCCTGCCACCAGAGCTGTGGGAAATAAGTTTCTGTTGTTTATAAGCCACCTAGCCCATGATGTTTTGTTATACTGGCCTAACTTTAGGGATGAAGATACCAAAGATGGGAGGGAGAAAGAAGATCAAGACAGGAAGCAAACTAGGCTGATTCCTTTTAGTATCTGGAAACTTCCTTCTTGAGGTAGGTTTCTCGGGCCTCTATAGGGTAATGTTACGCTTTGGGAAGGTGATTGGATTGCAGGGATTCTGGCCGCCTTACTACTGCGGAGTGGGGTTTGGCTGAGGAGCTGGGTTACTGGGGGTGACTCACCTCCCTCCCCGGCTCCTTCTCTCTCTGTGCTTCCCGTGAGCAGAGTCTTCTGCCGGACGATTCCACCGTGCCGTCTATGCAAGGACTGAAACTGCTGACATGTGAGTCAAAATAAACCTCTCTTCTTTTAAATACAAGTGTTGGGTATTTTGTCCTAGCAAGGAAGAGAGTGACTAAGACCAGCAATGACTGCCTGAGTGGGAGCGGGGTGTAGTTTGTGGTGAGAAAGTACCTGTCAGGCAGGTAGATTTCAAGAGGGGGAGCTACTGTTTGCAGGTGGCCCCAGACATTTCTGATATCAGCAGGCTACAGAAAATTAGATCTTGAGCAACTGGTTCACTTGTGTGGAGGACCACCTAGGCGACTTTCCTTGAAAGAGGAGCAATTGCCTCCATTTTGGCTGAGCCTAACCCTGTTTGTATGTACTAATGTGTACAGAGCTGGCTAGCATCCCCTCCCAATCCCTTCAACTGGCTTTAAGCAATGCATATCGGTCTAGCCGAGGTGCTGATGGTAATCTTTGGAGATGCCAGGTGTGTTTCCCCCGGACAAAGCCTCTTCCCACCCCTGTTGCTCCCTCCAGTGAGCCAGGATGAGGTGGGATGTGTGAGCCAATGCTCCACACTGTCAGCTGCTATCAAGCCTTGGGATAGAGGTTATGACTTCCTGGGGTTTCAAACATTACACATCAGAGCTGAAGCACCAACCCCAAAACATTAGATATGATCTCAGCTGTGTTATGCAGATTATGCTTTCTGCATATCCTTCTCTCCACGTATGGTAGAGGTGATTTCAGGCCTCCTACCTAGCCCAGCTCCTGGCATTTACCTACTTCCCATGGTTCTCACAGTCATTCATACTCAAGCCACTCCCTTCTTCATGACGGAATAAAACCTGGGTTCGGCCCTGGGTGGAGGCCTTTGTTCTGGATGGCCATCACTGTGGCTGGACTTAGGACCTCTTGGCTCTCCATAGCTACAAATATGCCTTTGTGTCTTCATTCTTGCCATGGATTGCACTGGAAGAAGTAGATTGGAATTACTTGCTACAGTTCCAGTAACTTTCATGGGATTACATACAAACTTCCTGGGCCGTGACGAGGACTGGGAAGGGCTCTCTATACACTTGGTGTCCCTGTGGCTTCCTAGGAGGTGGTCTTGTTTGGTCATGGTTTATTTCTGTATTTACACATCTTGCTAATTGTGCCTCATGGTATGGTCTTGAAGATCAATGGTCTGTTGCTTCCATGTCTGTGTTACAGGAAATCAATGAACAAAACCCTTTCCCGCTCCAGACTGCGGGTTTGAATTAGATATGATCTTGTGCTCATAAATCATCTCCCCTTCCTCCCAGGGACAGGCTGGAGATGAGGGAGAAGCACCGCCCCCTCCCTCACCTATGCAGAATGGACCAACATAAATCTGCTTAGTTCTGCCTTCCTGCTTCCTGCACTCAGTGCCCTACCACCTCGAGCCCCAATTTCCTACATGGTCATTTTATGTAACTGAAGAATCCTGAAAATCCCATAAAGCAAAAGAAAAAAAAAGGAAGAAAGTTGCCATCAGTCTTATTTTAGTTTCCTGGAAGAAGTAGTGGCCTGGGCTCCTTAGAAAGCTTCTCCTAAGTGGTTTAATTTTGAAGTTCCATTTGGCCTCATATCTGTGGGTTCTGGGCATTTTCTTTGATTCTTAGGTCAGTATTTTCTACAGAATAAATTTTAAAAAGGAAATATGACATTTTTCTCTGAATTACTCAATCCCCTCTATTTTTACCTTGTATTTGGTTTCTTTTCTATAAACATCCTTTCTTGGCTCTCTCTTGATCATCTAAAGAAGATTTCTATTTCTAGATAAGATTCAAATTCCTCAGGGAGCCCATCCCCTTCAACCCACTAAGCCCACCTTCTTCAGTCTTGTCTGGGCGCTGGAATACCAAGGAACTTCAGAAGACACTGATGTGTACTCCCACTGCTGGCATTGAGTGAAGTTGTCCAGTGTGACCTGGATGTGAGAATTTTAAGAATCAGATGTAACATACCCAGGAGACAGCACACATGGAGCCCCTGCTGTGTTTAAGTTGTGTGTAGTTACAGATGAAATGTACAGGAGTACTTTCCCTATCCCCATCCATCTTTCAGAGATACGATGGCATAAGTGACCAGCACAACACACATAAGACCCCAGTGTGAGCATGTGTACAAGTTATCAAAGAAGTGTTCTAGGTCCAGAATCCCAGAAAAGGAAAAGAAGTATTTAGATGCAGAGCTGTCCAGGGAATAAGCTTACATTCAAATTTATTTCCTGAATATCTGGTTCTATCAAAGTACAAGGAGAACAGTGAAATTTACATATCAATTTTTAAGACTGAGGTTGTGTGCTCCTTGCCAATGGAGCCTTGCTCATGGGTAAAATAAGCTGCTTCTCATGTGATTTGAGGTTAGAGGACGACCAAAACACCCCCTTGTCACAAAATGTTTTCTGTATTCTTTGGCCACAAACCCAGAAAGTCGATTTTTTTGGTGAAAATGTTGCATCTTAAGAAGCACATGTTATAGTGCAGTGAGGGCACCTGAAGGGTCCTCCATCTCTTCCTATAGATTCCCAACAAGCACATCCCTGAACAGTATTAGACAGAGATTTCAATGAGGAAGGGGAGGTGGGTAAGGTACACTACCTCCTCCACTTCTATATTTTTTCAGATGTAAACTGTGCCATACAGGCTCAACAGTAGTTCAGGAGGTGCTGACCAAGTACCTCAGGTGAACATGGAGGTGTTTGGTGAGGTTTCCAGGCCAGCACCCAGAATCCCACCTGTTAGCTCTGGGTGCCGTATCTATCAGGGCATCTTCTAGGAAGGGTGTTTTTGGTGCCACACTCCAAAGATAGCAACATCCAGAGAAATATGAAAGCAAAAAATGGGATCTCCAAAGAGATTCCCCAAGGTACCTTTGCTGAACTCTGTTTTACTCTGTCACTAGCCTCCAGTGGGCCACCTCCCTCTTAGACCTCAGTGCCTCCAGCAGGTTTACTCTCTTGGCACTGGGAATGAGACAGAGAGACTCACATGTTGGGTCGGTTCACTGTTTAACGGATTTTCTGGAATGCTTCTGAGACATTTTATCAAATGACTTTAATCAGTTCTATTTTTATCCTTTTATTTCTATTGAATAACATCAATTGAATAGCCACCATTCATCCTCAGACAACTAAAATGCAAACCTCAGGGTTTACATGTGTGAACACATATATATATATATTTATAGCATCTACAGACACACACACAATGAACAGTTCTCAAAGCATAGCATCTGAGTGGACGATCCAAAGTTCACTCCCTGGCTATGTATGGAGCTGGCTGTTCTCCCGGACTCTCAGGCACTCCCGTTCTTAGTCTGTATTGGGAGCTAGGTGGTGGGTGGCCATCTGTCCAGGGCCTGAGCTTTGCCTCTCATCCCAATAGCAGCTCTAGAGGTTCACCCTGGACTGTGAAGGAGTCCAGGAGACCACTGAATGAGGAAGGATATAGTCACATGGCCCTTGTTATCAACCAGGTAAACAACTAATATAACTCCTAAGACTGTAGCAAACTCTCCAGAGACGGCCACAGACTCCATCGGCCCCCAACATCCCCCCACAACCCTTCTAAGGTGTGACACTTACCCTGGTGCTCCAGGCTGTGCCCAGTCTGGGCCGCCCTCCCTTTCTGTGTGAGAAGAGAGAACTGTGATCGGCTTCATCCCTCGATTCTGAAAAAGCTGTTGCCCTACTGAACGCTAGGAAAATTCTTCCCTATTTTTGAGTCTAAATTGTTTTGTTTCACAAATTTTCCTCAATCATTCATCCTCGAATCTTCAAGTAAGTTTTTTTTTTTTTTTAAGAAGCTGTGATAGTTGATTTTCTGTGTTAACCTACCTGGGCTACCACGCATCGAATTAAACATTATGTGGTGGAGGTATGATGTGAGGGTGTCTCTGGAAGAGACGAGCATTTCAGTGGGTGGGCCTAGGAAAGCAGATGTCTTCATGGATGTGCGTGGGCCTCATTGAGGCCTGTAAGGGCCTGACTGCAGCAAGCGGGTGGGAGAAGGTTGAATATACTGCCTGACAGCTGGAGCGGAGATATTGATCTCCTACTTTGGTGCTGTAGTTTCTCAGGTCTGAAGACTCACACTTGAAGCTACACCTCTGCTTCCTGGCTCTAAGGGCTTAGCACTGCACCACCTGAGTCTCCAGTCTGCAGTCAGCAGACTGTGGGACTCAGCCTCTGTGGCTATGTGAGCCACTGCCTTATAATCTGTCCATTTATCATCTATCTACACATCTGTTGTCTGTCTATCTATCTACCTATCCATTTATGATCTCTGTATCTCCCTCCCTCCATTTCCTTCCTAGTGGCTCTATTTCTTTCAAGAACTGTAATGTAGAAATGGACATGCAACTGCTTATCTAGCATTCATCTTCTCTATGCAATGTCCATTTTCCCTTTCTCCTTTAATAAGAAAACCTATGAACACAGTAGCAAGGTGCTCAGTGAAAATCCTGCATTTCCCAGGCTCCTTTGCAGTGCAGATTGGTCATGTGTCACAGTTCCGGCCAATGAGATCTAAGCAAAAGTCTGTATGGGGCTTCCTGGAGCATTCTTTAAAAAGAATTGAAGCAGAGAGAAGCTACCCTTTTCGTTTAATCTTTCTGTGTGTGGGTGGTGGCGCCCAGGCGGGGGGGGGTCCTTTTTAAATTTTTTCTTTTTGGAAGATATCTTTAGTCTTCATATTGTGGTCATAATGACTAGGTAGAGTGCACATCAAGCAGAATCCCGCATTGTTAAGGATATGGAGAGGCTTTTGCCCAGTTTTAGGCTCCCTGCCTCCTGAGTTTTTATTAAAGGAGAAAAAAGTGAAGCTCCATTTTGTCTAAATCATGTTTGATTTTGATGCACACAACACACATTTATGTAACTGGTTCCTGTTTAAAAATAAAATTCTCCAAGCTATTCAAAACAGTGTGTTGCTAACATCTCCCTTTGCTACGAGGTGCTCAGTCCTGAGTGTACCTGAGTGTCACTGGTTGTGCTTTCACTTATCCACGCCTGGCCCCTAAGGGACTCTCCGGGGACTGGTCTAGGGCACAGCCTGACACTGGGGTTTCTAGTTGCTCAGTGGGCAGCCAGCACTGGGGAGACTTCAGATTTTCTCTTCGAAGGCAGAATAATTGGTTGATGGATCCCTTCAGCCACTTGCTTAGACACTAATCATAACCACTGCAGACTAAGCTTATAGCCCCATGGTTCTAAACCTGAGCCTGCATCTGAACCCAATGATGTTAGAACACAAGGTTCTGCCCAAACCAGCCTGCTCCAAGTTTCTGATGTCAGGATCTGGGTTGCACTATATTTACATTTCTAACAAGCTCCTTGGTGCATGGAGGCCACAGCTGTTACCCAGGGCGTAACTTTCTTTCATCACCAACCCCTTCTTCTGTGCCCTTTTTCTGCTCTCCCCACCCCCTACGGCTCCAGGGCTCATGGGTTGGCCTCATTGTCTCCCCACTACTGAAAGCAGAACACAAAGCATGGTTCCTTCTAAGGAGACTCCAGGCAGCAGAATTATTGGATGGCACGGTGATCAGCAGTGTTTTCCAGGTTCTTGTTTGTCCTCATCAATGAAGTGTTCAGGATGATTGGTGAATGTGAAAGATTCTTAATTATTTTAGGACAAAAATAAGAAAAGAGAAAGGAGAAGTGCAAAAGCCGTGCTCAGGAAGAAAGAGTGCCTGGAAGGAAAAAGAGAAGATACGCCCCGCAAGCACACTGCTGCAAGAACAGGAGAACTTCGGCTTCTTTGACAGTTGATCCAGATGGTTCCATTTGATCTCGTGCTAGAAGATTGCTATCAGGTGCCAGGTTTGGCGTGTTCTCCTAGCAGAAGATTTGTACCAGGTGCAGGGCTCGACTTCACCCTGTGTCAGGCTCTGGTGCTGCTCCTCTGCTCCTGGGGTTAATAAGTCTACTCCATTGGCAGATTGTGCCCCGCTGCACCAACCACACTGCCCTGCCCTAGCCTCCTACTACAGCATCGCCCCTGACCCTCGTGCCTGAGCTCGTCCCTCCTCTTTCATCTGAATAGTCTCCCCTTGCTTCCAAGTTGTTACTTTGCTATCACCTCTTGCAGGTAGTCTTCCTTTAAAACTCCCAGTTTATGTGTTTAGAGCCCTTCATATGTCTACCTCCTTGCACATGCAATTACCCGGTTGTATCACTAGTCTCCTGAAGACTGGAATAGGACTCGACTCCAGTACATGGTGGGCACCCTGCACATGGTGGGCCCGGTAGGAATTTCCCTACAGAAAGGAAGGAGAGCAGCTGCAGACAGTTTGGGCATCTTCTCTAGGGTAGGATGAACCTGAGCTGGTCCTGCTGAGGCCACAGGAGGCAGGAACCTAGTGTGTCTCTTCCTTGTGAGGTTCCCTTGGGACCTAAAGACTTCCCTTCCACGATGGAACCCACCCTCTGCTACTCCTCCCTCAAGACCTTTCCTCCCCCAGCTTAGGTCATGTCCCTTCTCAGATTCCCCAGCTTGAAGGGGTTTCATATAACTTGCTCTTGCCTCTCTTCTTAGACCCCCAAACCCATGTATTTTGCTATATGGGCCATCACTGAACGCAGCACGATTTGTCTTGCCAACACCTGTGGCTTCCTGTCCTTGCTCCCTCTCCTTGTGAAGCTTCCAGGCAAGGAGTAGGTCCTTAGAACAGTGATTCTCGATTGGAGTGATTTTAACACCCAGGAGACAGCTGCCAACATTTGGATTTATTTGGGGTCCTCACAACTGGAAGGATGTTACTGGCACTTAGTATCTGGAGGCCCAGGATGCTGCCCCACCTCTTGTGATGCACAGGATGGCACCACTACATAGAAGTGTCAGTCTAGAGCATTGAGTGGTTTGTGACAAAACTTGAGTAGCCACCGATTTTCCTTCAGAGGCCTCTGAATGGAGTGTGTGGGTAATGCCATACAGTTGGCCTAAGGTTTCTCCAGGGCCAAAATGATTGAGAAATCTTAAGATAATAATCATCCTAATAATTAAGTGTCACTAGAAGCATAGGCTCAAGCACACTATGGTGACGCTCCCTCCAGCAAGACAAGAGGTAGGCAAAACTAGTGCCTCCCTCCCGCCCTAAGGATAAGAGAACCAGAGGCTGCCTTTGGTTATGGCTGCCTAGAGTGAGTGCTCCCAGACAGATCCTACCAAAGTTGAGGAAATGGCAGGGACCATGTTTCCTTTCTGAAAGCTGCTCTTGGGTAGCACTGAGACTTCTGATGCCTTCAGGGGACCCATCAGGAACCCCGAGTATCCACTCCCATAGTTGGGTGGCCTCATCTTCATTACTGAGAAATGAGCAGGGGACCTTTCAAGGAATAGTCCTGCAGCACAGAGTGTATGTAATCTAGGCCTTGTGGAGAGTAAATAGCTCATTTTATGCCTTTCTTCTAGGACCTAGCAGCTACTCCTGCCAGGGGTTGGCAAGAATCTGCTTGTTTGTTTTTGCCTTCAGGAGGGTCAGCCCCCACACACTGGACTCCCTGGAAGGAAAAGGGCTCTCAGCACAAACACGGAGGGCCTCTTACTACTCCCTGGGCCCTGCGCATGCCACAAGCTTAGGTCATGGCCTTCCTTACATCTGCTAACTTGAACCCAAGTTTTCCAGATGTGGCAGAAGAGAGGCACCTTCCAGAACGCAAAGAGATGTGAAGAATGCAGGCCTGACAAGCAAGATCCTGGAGAGAGAGAGAGCACACTCAGCATCCCGGACTAGACAGCTTGCAAACATTTGAGCGAATGGACTGCTGTCACTGAAAATCAGAACTCCTGGCCGTCTGAGAGTTGAGGAACTTCTTGCAATTTGGATGACAGCTCTGGACCCTCTCCCCAGAGAAGTATATCTATGCCATAAAATGGCATTGTCCATTTCAGGGAGCTGAAAGATCACCCCAATTCTACCTCTGGCCTCGGAATTAATGCATCCACTCCGAGGACAGGAGAAATGGCAGCATTTCAGACTGGTGTGTGGCAGGATGAGCTATGTAGGGCAGATGTTCAGAGGATTAATGACAAGGTGTTTGGGTGGAAACAAGGTCAGTGGGTGACAGAGACAGCCTCCTCGGTAACTGCTAAAGTGAAATCTTGATTAGCAGTAACATGATCCAATGAGGAGGGACATAGCACTATAGACTTGTTGACTTCATCACCCATTCATCTGGCTAATAAATATTGATTGCCAACCAGCCATGTGAATTGTACTGTCCCATGAGCCGGAGACACAGTAGGGTCTATGTTCTCAATTGCCTGACCTTGTAGTATGGGCATAGAAAATAGATAAATCAGTAAGTCATGTCAGGTAGCAAAGGGCGCTCTGATAATAAGGAAGTCTTCTCTGAAAGGGAAACACGAATGGAGATGCACAGCAGGGGTGTATCTGTGGGAAGGGGTCCAGATAATGGGAAGGACTACTGCAAAGCTCCCGAGGCAGGAGTGCACCGCATACTTGGGGAATTACGAGAGGGGGTTCGTGCAAAGACAGGCGGCAGTCAGGATTTGCCTGCGGTCGGTAGTTTGCCAACCCCTGGGCCTGATGGACTAGTAAGTAGAAGTGGTCACTGCGCCTGCCCCCACGTGTGTCCCTCCTCCATCCTGATGCCAGGCACACGAGGCAGCCCTTTCCCCCTCTCCGTCTCCTCCTTGCTTGTCACATTCCAGCCATGCCAGCTCACTTCCGGTTCTTTGGCTGATCAAACTGCAGCCTCTTCAGAGCTGTCACATGCACTTTTGCCATGCTTTCCCCTGTCTACCTGGAGAATGGGGAGCTCATGTTGAGACTAAAGCTGACAGATGTCTTCCCGGGTGAGACTCCCCCAGACAGGCTCCCTTTGTCTTTTCCTGCCCTAAAGGTTGACCTGAAGCCTGTGTCACGGCCAGTGGAAGTTATGCTGTGATGGGAACCTATATCTTACTTGACATGATCCACTCTTAGCTCAGGCATCCAAACATCAGATACCTAGAGGGAGTAAGGTGCGTGGTACCCCAAAGAGTGACAGAAAAGACACCAGAGAAAGCAGGCATGTGGAGGCCATGAAGTCATGGGGCCAAGACACCCCAGGATTAGCAAGAGGCGAGTACACAGTGGTCTAGGTGAGTAGAAGAAAATGTGAGGGAGGCTGGAGGCATTTACGGCAGCAGGAAGTGCAGAAACAGCACCTCTTTCTCAGGACGGCAGAGGACTGTGTTATGCCTCTGCCAGCCCCAGTCTTGGTTGCTTACGAATCCTAACTGTTTACTTTCCTTATGACTATTAGGGAGTGTCCATGTAGCCCGTGTCCGCCTGCCATTTGGCTCCTTATAAAAAATGCATGCACCCAAGCTCAGTGCCTGTTACAGAGCAGGTGCTTAGGAAATACCACTCCGAGAATGAGGTACCTGAGGTAATCAAACAAGAAACTGCTCCTCCCAGACAAAATCTCCTAATATCCAATCTACATTTTTGGGTGGTGATTTGGAACTACTTTGGACATGTGTAGTTGCCTTTCTTTGTCTTGACCAATGCAGAATATCATTCACTCTATTTAGCAAAGGACCCAGAATGAGATATATTAAGCTCTGGCAGAGACGTAAGAGAGGCTAGAAAAACCTCAGGCGCAGTTGTCAGAGCTTCGTGAGAGGGAGCAGAAATATGGTTGCGGGCACACCTGCACCAGGGAGATAATCTCTGACATTGTATCCAGCTGCAGTATGAAGCCAAGCAGAAGAGCAGGGCCTGATGTGCTGCAGGGAAAACAGGCAGCCCTAAGCAATGAGAGGGTCTAATTAGCTCTTGTCAGGGCTAAATATAGCAGAAAAATGAAAAGAGATTGTTGTCCAGGTAGAACAAGATTTGTTCTTGTCTGGTGTATTTAATGGATCAACAGACACTCAGTAGAGCAATCTCTTCCTCTCCTTTCTCTCTCTCCCTCAAGCCTTTGAAAATGTACTTTATCGAAATTAAAGCTGAATTCCGCTGTCAGGGGAAATGCTAATACAATCACTTTAGAATATGGAGGTTGCAAACTGGAAATCCTCTTCACCATTACAGGGTTCAGAGGCATTGCCTACCGCAAGGGGGCAGTATCTCCAGGAAAATGTAGCCCCAGGTTCAAGCGTGCATGCGGCAACACAGCCCAAGTTGGAGATCAGGGCACCAGCTTTTCCTTTTCCTTTGTCCAAAAAAGAACAAAGGTCCCAGTTGAAGGAGACTTGAAGGGTATTTCTACTTAGAGATTCTCCCTTGAGAAACTGTAATTCTCATAAATGTATGTATGTGTGCGTGCGTGCTCACACACACCTCTGCCCCTAGCAATCTGCCAAGTAAAACAAAGTATGTGCTTCTTTCCTTGTGAAGGTAATTCCGCGCCCCCGTGGGTGTTTGACTACATTGTTGGAGGGAAAAATCCCCACCAGATAAATTCCAGGTTCATAGTTCAGTTGTTCTTGGGAGCGAATTACTGGGGAATGCTTTGGAAACTTGAAACTAACTCTGCCTGTGTGAAGGTGGAAAGTTCTGTGCTTTACTTGCTAAGGTCACGATCTCTTTCACTATAAGGCTGCCAACATGACCAGAAGTACTAGTCTTCATCCTTTATTCTCATTCAGCTCTTTCACCTGCTGCAAAGGTATTTCCTTCCCTTGGGCTCCGTGGTACAGGTACCTACTTCAAGATCCTACTGCTCCATGCAATTGTTACTCATTGCCTGAACCCTTGAAACAGCTACAGGCTGGGAGGTCACTTCATCTTCGGATTTTCAGACACTAGTGACTCGAACAATGCTTGGCACCTAGTAGGAGCACAGAGTTGGTCTCTGCTTGAATGACAACCTGACTCAGTGCTAGTCTGCTTGCTCATTTTTGCATCCTATGCACTGTGCTTAAATGTTCCAGTGAATATACACAGTGAATTTGTGTCGCATAGTTTTTTCCGGAGCACATATGGTGATCCTGCTTTCTAAATTATGCTGCCCAGACCCTCGAGAATCTCCATTGCCAGCTGCATTTCTTTGGGCTTGTGTGTGCTTTGGAAATGTTCTTTTTCCTTTAGAAAGCTTGGAAAGAAATTTAGATACAAAAGAGAAGAAAGTAGATGCCCCAGCCCTTCACTTCTGCCCAGACCTGGAGAGAATCTGCCATGATTTGCACCTAAAGAGCCTTGCCCGAGGGAGTAGGCCTTTTGTGACTCGGAAGAGGCAGCACTGGAAGAAACCGCTTGGTGTTGTCTGTTTATTCAGCCCAGCCCGCATTGTGAACAGCCAGCTCCGATCCCACCCCACTCCTTTGGGAAATTAAAATTCTTCACACACGTAACTGAAAAGCATACTGACTCATCGATAACCCCAGCAGAGCCTGGGCTCCTCATTAGGCTGGCGAGTCCCACAGTAAAGGCAGCATATCTTCCTATCACAGTATTGCCAGTCAAGACAAAGAAATGCCTTTCCTCCACGCCCTGTTGGCAATTAAATCACCAAAATAAAGAAGAAGGCGTATATTCTTGGTAGTAGCAAAAAAGGATCATAACATCAAAGATTTGGTGTTTTTTAATCTGGAAAGAAATGAAGGACATAATTCAAGTCTCCTGGCTCCCTGCCTCTGCCTCTGTGCTGGCGTCTCATACAGTGAGGCGTAGCTGCGTTTAGGCATCCATCCAACTCCTAGTTTGATACCAGTTGGGGAAAGGCCACAGCCTCATTCTTTTTTGCATCCTCAGAGTCCAGTATGATATCAGGCACATGGTAACCACACAACCCGAGTATGTTCAGTGAATGGCTGAGGATGTCAGGGAAGGAGGGTGTAAAACTGGATCTAGCCAGATAATTCTATGGACCTGTCCTTCAGTTTCTTCTCCAGAACAAAAGGCAAACAGGTTTCCAGCTCTAGACTTCTATATCTTCTCTAGGAAGTATGTAAGTGGAAAGTTTTACAGTTTTAAGAAGAATTCAGAAAAAACGTGTGGGTGAGCCATTGCCACGTGATAATTGTGACATAGGATACTCTTCTATTTGCTCTCAGTTTTTGCTTCCAATCTGAGCAAAATCTCAGAGTGAGTAGAGCAAAGCAGAGGAAATGGTCACACTGTCCTCAAGTCAGGGAGTGCTGCGTGATCCAGGGCTGTGTCAGTTGGCCAGATCACTAGGGTGGCTGCTCCACGTCTGGACAGTTTGAGCACCCCCTTCCTCACCCCCAAACTACCACATGGGTGTTACTGTTATTTTTCCATTTCAGTGTTTTACAATATTAGGCTTTCCCTGCTTTATGGGTGTTCACACGAGGAGAGTGTATGTGACTCATTTCTCTTTTATTTATGGGTTTTCCCTCAGAATCCATCAACAAAACAGATGGGAAGCTGAAGATATTGATGAAATAGTGGTATGATTAACCAACCCAGTTTCTACCTAGACTAAGCCCCGAAGCATGAGATTTTGTGAAATAACCTACCCAAGGAAGGATATAGGTAACACACAGAACTTTGGATTTAAGAGACCTATGTTGAGTCTTGGTTTGCCTTCTGCAGGAGGGGACTGTGACCTGTCATCTTTGTCCTGTGTTGTATGGGTCAAATGAAACAGTGTTCAGAGGAATGAGTCCTATAATAGCAAAGCCCTCAATCAATGCTTATCAGTTAGTGCTTTCTCTAAAAAAACACACGTACTAAAAAGAATGTCAGTGTATAAATTATTTCAGGGCGGTCTAGATCTCCTTTTGACAGTGGGCAGTGCCAAAAAGGAAGAAAGGCGAGGTGGAAATGAGAGCATGCAGGAATGCACTTTCTCTCCCCTGGACACTAGCTTCTCCTGACCTTGAAACCTTCGCAGTAGGTCCTAGCTGTGTGGGCTGCACTCACTGGTATCATCCAGCAAGGGACTTGGAATCAGTTTGCAAGGATTTGGTCATTGGGTTCCATAATAAATGTAATTGGGACCATTAGAATGATCCTGAAACAGAGCGTGAGCCAGTAAGTGTCTATCTCTGGAAACAACGCCACACATGTTTAATTTTAAAATATTTCCAGGCCCTATCACAGTGCCAGCTACATGGGGGGTCAGTGTGCACATATTTATTTGATAAATTAATGCTGATTGGTTGAATAAGTTTGGTTCTAATGGTTGATCCAATCCTGTCACTTTGATTAAACATATCCTAGATTATCTAGCCAAGTCAAAGGAGAGAAGATTTAGCCCACACACAAAACTACTAGTTACTTTAGATGCCCTCACAGAGAGACTGTGTTCCAAACCAGACCACCCAGCTGGGCCAACTGTCCCAGAAACCACATGGCTTTAAAATATGCAGATTTGCTGTAACAGTTCATACATGGTTTATGTATAATTTTCTAATGGCGCTTCACTGAAACATAAGGAAGAAGAAATTAGCATACAAATTCAGTCATTAGCTGTGGCAATTGGTTAAAATAAATAGAAATCAAACATGTTCTGGAATTTCTGTAAGGTCATTTAAGTCACGAAGTTTATTGTTTAGTTTTAACTGTACTTTTTTTTTTAAAGGATGACCCACATACCTTAGCTTAGCACCTATGAGGCTGTGGTTTGCATGAACTAGATTTAGCCCAGTTTCAGTTTCCTACTTTCTTAACTATTCATTTCGATGCAATAGGCATGAGTTGAATGATTACCAGGTGCCTAACCTTGTGCTGGGTGATCTGCAGGACTCCAGTCTTTTTTATTGAGTTGGGGAAAATAAGAAAATTCATTGTCACTGTGATATTATGATTTATATCTACTTTGGTTATCACTTTTGAGCCATGGTTCCTGGCCTATAACTGTGACCTACCCCAGAGATCAGGGCTGCTCCAGGCCCAGAAGGGTGGAATGCTGTTCAGAGAGGCTAAGACTCCGAACTGACAGGCCTTGCTGCATTTTCCCACCCAGTGTATTCATTAGATGGTCCTCTTTTATCCAATCACATTTCAGCTGGCTGTCCCTGTTTCAGTCGTGTCTATGCAGTGAAGTCTCCATAAAACCCCCAAAGGACAGCATTCAGATAACTCTGGGTAACTGAACACAGAGAGGATCCTGGGGCTTCAGGGAACACAGAGAGGATGCAAAGGAGTCTGAAAACTCTGTACTTATCCCCCAAACTCACCCTGGACAGCTCTTCACTTGTAGCCTTCATCATTTGCTTTATTATAAGCTATTAAATGTGAGTAAATCCTTCCCTGAGTTCTGTGAGCTGCCCGAGCAGATTAGTTGAACCCAAGGAGATGATGCAGGCGCACTGACATATAGACAATAGGTCAGAAGCACAGAGAAACAATCTGGGTCTCATGACTGGCATCTGAATGGGGTGCTTTCTTGAGAACCAAGCATTTGCCCTGTGGGATGTGACAGTATCTCCAGGTAGAGTGTCAGAACAGAAATAGATTAGAGGACTCCCAGATGAAGCCTGCTGAGGAATTGTTGCTTGTGGGGGAGAAATCTTCACACATCTGGTTCCAGGAGTGATCTATGTTGTGAGTGCACAATAGGAGAAACTGAGTTTGAACTGTCTTTTCTTTATCACCAGAATTATCATCTGTTTAGCAATAGCAGGTGAGAGGCAGGGTTCAGACATGTATATAATTATGACCACAAGAGTATCAGACTTTATTCCAACTTACAGGTGATAGCAAACACCGGTATATGATGAGCCTTCTTGCCCAGACCAAACAGATGCCAAGACTTACACGGAGTGGAAGGATTGCCTAGCAGTAGCTATTTAGTGTGATAATGGCGTTTGACAGTTTGGACACAAACACCATTGTCACACTCCACAGCTCTGCTAAGGAAAATCTGTAGCTGCGAAGGTGTTAATTTAACTTCCTCATTCCACCACGGTCACTGCCACCTGTCAGGGCTCCTTGCCAGCTCCACATATGTAACCTGAGTGGAGGAAAGAGGAGTCATAGATGTTGAGCATCTTGAGCAATGGAGACAGACAGGGACTCGCAGACAGAAAGCCTCTGTCTTCTGGAACAGGAGTGTCAGTTAAGAGATCCACAGCCTTCTGCTCCTACTGCCTAACAAAGCTCTCCCCCGACAGCAGCAAAGACTACCTATGGACGAGATTGGTGCATTCAGGGCGGTAGGGCCGTAGACAAGACTACCTATGGAAATGAATTGGAAATCTGTTTGCCCGCATTTTCTAAAAGGACTGTGTGAGAAAGAATCCTGAGAAGGAATAGATTTTAGAAAAGAAATACTCAGCAGGAAAGCACCTTACAAATGGGAATAACATCACTGGATAAATGGATCCTCCCTGGCTCTCACCTCACTATGCTTCCCATTCCGTCAGCAATAAATGTGATCAGTTTTGCAGTCTAAGAATATTAAAATTATATTCGGTGGGGATGTAGTAACTACAGATAGTCTCCTCTGGGTGGCACCTAAGAGCTAAGAGAGGAGAAAGATGGAGAGAGGAAATTGGTTAATTTTTAGTTCATAATTCCCTTTTTCTAGCAAAAAGGAAGCTCTGTGAGTAACTCTTTTCTGAATTTATTCGCGTTTCCTGGTTTCCTCTTAAAAATGGCTTCCAACTGTTACATGAACCCCTGCCCATTTTCTCCAAATGCTTGGAAAGGGGAGGACTGGGGGCCAGGTTTTTTTTTCCTTCAGGATAACTGAAGTGTTAACATTTAAGCAGAGATTTGCTTTGCTGCTGCCGGGGGAGATCTTTGTTAGGTGGTAGGAGCATAAGGCTGCGCATCTCTTAACTAACACTGCTGTTTTTCTCATGGGGAATGAGAAAAAATAAAAGCATTTTACCTAATCCTTTATTTTGTCCAAATGCTTGGAAAGGGGAAGATTAGGGGCTAGTTATTTTTCCTTCAGGATAACTGAAGTGTTAACATTTAACCAGAGATTTGCTTTAGCCATAAAACTGGCCTGGACTTAACAACTCAAAATGAATTGTTTTGCATTTTTCAGTAAAAGTGACCCTTGTTCCCACACAGACCATGAAATCATGCTCTTCAAACTGGATTCTAGATCAGCACACTGTGGAAATCACTACCTGGGCTTGGAATTTTGAACCCTGTTTTCCCCACCCTGCTTTCCTGTTTACTGTGTCGATTTGCTTATGTTCCACTGCACCACTGGTTTCCTTTCTTCCCTGTCCATGGCCCTGGCTTGCCTTCAGGACACGCTGCCTTCTGTGAAGCCTAGGGAACCTGCCACTTGGCCCAGGGCCAGACAAGCTCTCTGTAGGTAGAACTCTCTAAATGGAGAATGTATGCACACCCTGGAGCTCTGGCTGGCCTCCCACTAGCTCACCCTCAGCACTGTAGGTATATGGTAGAGACACTCCCCGTTTCTATGGCTCTTCCTAGCAAGTCAGCCAGACTCATCCTGCTCTGTGTGTGCCTGAGGAGCCTAGAAGAGGAGTCCCTATCTCCTGGTCCCTCCAGGGATGTTGCTAAACCACCACCGTAAGAACCTAGAAATCTCTAAACTCAGCTGGGAAGAAGCAATGAGAGATGAACTGTTGACTAGAGAAAAGGGTCCTGCTAGGACACGCTCAGAGAACTCCATCCTGGGTCAAGATGTGGGGTCACTTCATTTCTCAGGGCCTCGCCCAAGTGCTTGGGCACCCATTGCTCCATGTTTGCTTCAGGTTTTGAATAATCTACAAAAGATAGGAAATGGAAGAAAGTAAACAAGGAAAAAAATAAGGAGGAAAATTTAATGCATTATAGATAAACCTTACCAAATTCCTCCCGTCTATTTACATGGCCCATAAATGTATCTCAAGGAAAAAGTAAAAATTTGTAGAAAGTTTACTGATAAGATTGTTCAGGATGGCATTGTTTATAAAAATAAAAATTAGAGAAAACCAAATGTCTAATGATAGGAATATTTGTGATAACAAGATTCATTTAATGGATGCTGTAGCAAAATGATTTCAACTTGGAAATCCGATATTTGTTACTGAGTGAAGAAGTCATTTACCAAACAATTTACACAGTATGACCCCCTTCCTGTGAAAAGTGCATATATGCCAGAGGGAAAAACATCAAATGTTAACCATGGTTTTATTTTTGGATAGAAGATTATGATTTCATTGTTTTCTCCTTTTATGTCTCTGCATTCATTAATTTCTGTGGTACTTTAAAGATGAGAAAAATAAATAGAATTTTAAGATCATTGTGCCGGTTTTTCTCTTCTGAGTTCTCTAATAACAATTCCTCCTCATAAAACACTTTTCTGAAATTTGGAGATTGGGACGTCGCCTACAAATACTTTGTCACTAGCATGAAAGCACTGTTGAGAGAAGGGCCGCAGGCCAACTTAGCAAATTATTAGTGAAATACTTCATTGGGCAGTGCAATAATTTATAGTATTATTGCACCAAGCAATAGCACATGTTTAATGAGTGTCAATTATTCTCTCTGCCTTGTGAACAGTATTAAACAGCATTTATCTTTGATTTCTTCCTTGATTGCAAGAGTGATTAACACTCTCAATTGCTTTATAAGCAATTTGAACAAGCCAGCAGAATGTTTTCATTTTTTACAAATGTGTATCACTAGTTTAAAAATTCAAAGTGGTTAATGCCAGGATCTACTCTTGGATTTTTTGTTTTGTTTTGTTTTTTTTGGTATTCACAGCCTTTTCTCACCAGTTAAGATCCAACAGGGGGCTGGGGTGTAACTCAGTGGTAGAATGCTTGGCTATCATGCAGGAAGTCCTGCAGGAATTTCAAGTTTTTAAAAAAGAAAGGAAACCTAAAAGCTAGCTGGGAAATGGTAATACCTGTTACTTCCCATAAAGAACTGGAGGAGGAAACAATCCTTAAGACAAAGGTGTTGGTATTAAACAGGGCGACTCGTCTGAATGGCACCAATTTTCTATAGCTTAGAAAAGGTCTCAGGGGATCTTAGCTTCTCTAAGGCCTCTGATCTCATCCATGTAAACCTTCTACCATCTCTCTGTGTGCTTTAGTCCTGAGAACTGCCCATGTGCATTTCTAACTGGCTATTAAAACTAAAATCCAGCATGTGCCCCTCACTTTCCTTCATGGGATAGGATCTCTCACCACTTCTAGCTGCTGTGGTCAGTTCTGAGTGTAGGTTCCCCACTGAACCTGTAAGGGAAAATCAGCTGCCCTGGGTTTGCTGCTGTTTGAATGGCGTGCCTTTTCTTTCCTAAGTGGGAAAGAAAGTTCATTAAGAAGTAAGCCTTAGGGAGCTCAACTTGCCAGCAAATCCATCACCCCATAAGTATTCTGCATGCTCCATAACTACCAATCAGGCACTTTAGACTCCTAAGTATCAGGAGTAGTACAGCTTTCTATTCCTCCTCAGGTCAGGGCTCAGCCTGTTTTTGTTATAATATTTTGTTCTCTGGGTCTAAGAATACTAAGGGGCAAGTGCCCATCAGGTCAAGCAGAGAGTGTTTTATATCCTACAAAGAATCACTTGGATGTAAAATTAACTCATTCATACCAAAACTGATTTCTCAAGAAACAAGTAAAACGGAACAAAACAATGCTCTCTTATTCTAAATCTACATTTATTGTCATACAGAATAGATGGGTTAAATGTATCAGTTTGATTCTTTTAGGCTTGTATAGTCTAGATGGAGACAAAAAAGGCATATAATACTTCCAAGTCTTGTCATTTTGAAAACACATGGAACTTTTAAAATAGAATGTTCTTGACAACAGGCACAAAGCAGCATTTCTGTTTTTATTGAGATCCATCAGATGGTGAAATCTGGAAGGTTCCTTATTCATATATCTATTATCTATGTTTATCACCAACCTGGGGTGAAGGAGGAATTATCAGCCAAATTCTCAGCCAAGATGGCACCTTGGAGGATTTTTTTTTTAAAAGACAGAGTTGCTGAGCCTTCGGGATTCCTAGGGACATGTTTTATTTTTTGTGGAGGTGGCCAGCTGAGGAAAGAGGCTTTTGCAGACACGTAAAAAGAACAATTCTCATGCTGGCATTTTAGAAGTATCAGAACAAAACAGTACATTTTCCCCACGTATTTACCCTGAAGCACAGGGAAGGGGAAAATTCTTATTCAAATAAACCTAATTCACTTAGTCATTCTGGTAGAAGTCTGATTAAAGGCCATGGTGTTATTAATAAATTAGGCCAACATAAAATAGGAAGCAGCTTACTTTACAGCCATTCCAAGGAGAGAAATAAAAGTCCACATCATTTGTGGACCCGCAACTTTTTCATAGCCTCACGCTTCCCCTCTATAGAGGTGAGAGGAAACTTTGAGAAACTCTCCAGCATTCCTTGGGCTTTCTGAAGAAAGTGAATAATCACAGCAGGCAAATTCAAATAAGATGTGTTCAACGCTTGGTGCCGCTCAAGGCCAAGTCAGCAGCTTACCCTCATCCCACAGAGCCAGTGAGAGCAGCCTGCCTTGGCCAGGGCGGCTGGACGGCACGGCAGACAGCACTTACCTTAGTCTGCACTTGTTTTCTCTCAGCCCCGGGCCCCTCCTCGGGCTGGCAGGATGGTGTGTACAGTGAGTGCCCTGAGCGTCTGTGGCTTTTAGGCCTTTCACCTCTCCCTTTATGGGATCCGGGGTTTAAAAGTAAACAACTCTTTCTGCTTCTGATAAGTCACATTAAATTATCGATTGTGGGACAAGGGAGGGCATGACCTTAGTCCACTAAGTCAGCATCACCTTTGGTCAAACACTAAGCAGGACTGAACGCCCAGCGTTCCCCACTCAGCTTTGTGTGTCAGCACCAGCAGACTGACATGGAGGCCAAAGGGGTAACGTGGGCTGCTGCACCTGAGGAACACATTTTCATCTCAGAAACCCAATTTAAACTTGTGTAGCTCTTTCCTCATAAGGAGACCCCAGTTAATAAAATGTAATAACATTGTCAACTCCTTGGCTCCTAGAATAGAAAAGTGACCTGAAACCATGAAATATCTCTTTGACTCATCATACTTCAAGCTCTTGACTAATATTTGGAAGTCAACTCATGCTCTTCTTGAGCTGTTCATTTCTGATATATGTATGATCAAGCATTATGTATGAAGCACCTTCTTATCTGCTGAGCTCTGGGATGCAACGGGAATAAGGTAAACAGCTTATAGTCTGTGAGTAAGGACAGATTTATAAGCAACAATAAACAACTGCGGAGTCTGCCGTGGACCTAAATGCATTTTGTTGTCTGCTATGTGTGCGTGTGCGTGTGTGCGTGTGTGTGTTCTGTCTATGTGTGTGTGGTGTCGGGTATTGAAGCAAGGAGCTGTCTACTACTGAGCTACGTCCTCAGCCTTTTCTATTGTTCACTTTTGGGAGCTTCACTAATTTGCCTAGTCTGGCTTTGAACTTGCAACCCTCCTGCCTCGGTCTCCTGGGTGTCTAGGTTACAGAAGCGCACCGCTATATCCAGTGGCTATTCTTTTTATAGTGTCTGGCCATTTTTTCCCCCTCTTTAGGCCACAGGGCAGTTTAGTTGCTTAAGTTTAAAGAAAACCATTTGTTACTCTCATGGTAAGCTTTCTGGTGAAAGCTGATGGTGCTTTGAGGAGACGACCTTGACTGGCAGGTACTGCCATCCCGCCACATGCTTTATTTTTAGTTATTCTATTGCTTTTCAGGTAAAAATGTAAAACAAAATGCACTGTAGCTTTTTCTTGTTCTTCTCTAATAACTGATCTCAAGAGAAGAGCCCAAAATGCTGCCACAACTTATTGGTCCTGTGGCCCCTCCTTCCAGTGGGAGACTCAGTTCCTTCCCCGATAACTTTTGCTCACCTGAGGTAACTGGGCTCCCCTCCCCTAGAAACCACAGGGCTGTCCTGTGATAGCTGAGGTTCAGGCTTGCACATTCACATAATAAAAGCCCAAAGCTCATCCTGCGGTGGGGAGAAGGTCCTAATGACCCCCTGGTCATTGCTCCATGGTCCTGTGCTCTCCAGCTTTGTTCTGTGGCACCAACGTCATCTTTTTAAAGTCATGTTACTGGCGCAGCAGTATTGAGGCTGCCTGTGGTAAATTGCTTTGTGCTTTTATTGCTTCTCTTGGTCACAGCAATCATATTTCTTTTCAGACAATTACTGCAGGTTTTTTTCCTTTAAAGTGAAACAGATTCCTCAGGGTTTCCCATGTAGGCATTCTTTCCGAGGGCAGGACAAATCCCTCCCACCACCAGGCCTCTCAAGCACATCTGGGCCACTTTCATCGGCTTCTCTCGGTCTGTGAGAGTCGATGCCTTTTTTGCTGAGATAGTTTCCTCTTCATTTAGAAAATCATGCAGAAGCAAAGGCTCAACTTTCAGATATTTTCTTTAAATTCTCAGCCATGCCTTCTTTTTTCCAGTGGGTTTGGTTGACCCCTTTGTCAAATATTAGGTAGCTGAGTGGGTTTTTTGTTGTGGTTGCATCTTCCAGTCTGTTCCATTGATCCTCAGGTCTGTTATTTAGCCAGTACCAGGTTGATTTTATTACAGTTGCTTTGTAGTATAATTTCAGGTCAGGGATTGTGATTCCACCTGACTTT
>PVLD010013534.1:0-55703 GCA_004027595.1 Dinomys branickii | reverse complement strand
AATGTGGAGCTATAAATTCCACAGACAGTTCAGCAGGCAAAGGTCTGCTGCAGAGGCTGCTCCAATGGTTACTTCTCTTTGGGAGAATGTCCCTTAAGCTGTCTGCTGAGATTTCCGCTTCTACTCCCTACCCCAAGACCTGGCCGGGGCGAATAAACAGCTCGCCACCCCAGGATTCTTGCAGATAGGCCACTCATGTTTTCCCCCCTGGGTGGAGCTCCTTCCCCCCTCACAAAACCCGTTGGGGCGCCTAAGTAGGTCTTCCCACCCGGGAGATCCCGCAGTCCTTGAAGCTGCTTTGATGTCTCTCACTGGGCTGAGCTTCTTCCCGATTCAGGAAAAAACCGGTTAGAGCGCGCACTTAACTCACCCTGTGATCGTGCAGACAGGAGTGCCGTTCAGATGTTTTTCCCTGGATGGAGATTTTCCCCGACTCAGAAATCCCGCCAGCCGGTCGCTGTTGCTCCAGTTCGCACAGCGCTGGCTGCGGGGTGGGGTTCTGAGCGGGATCCCGGAGCGCTGCCCGGTTTGGTGCAGTTTGTCCCAGTAGCGCGTTCTCTGTCGGGTTCAGGAGCTGAAGCCGTTCTGCCCTCCACACTCGCTCTCTCGGCTGGTCGTCTTCTTCCCGGAAGTCCTTATTTCTGTCTTCATATTGTTATATTTCATTGTTTGGGTGGTAATCCTCTGGGAGGTTCTCTCTCTGCTGCCTACCCGGTCGCCATCTTCCCGGAAGTCCGAGGCTATTCTTTTGCCAGTATGTGCTTTTAGGCCCTTTGTCAAAAGATCAGGTGACTAAAGAGACATGATGTTGTTTCTGTGTCTTCTATTTCACCGGAGTATGTGTCTAATTTTGTGCCAGTACCACTCTGCTTTTGTTCATTTTGCCTCAGTGTAATTTAAGATTTGGATTTTAATGTCCCCAGCTTCATTTTTTTTTTGCTCAGAACTGATTTGCCTATTCTGCATCTCATCTACTTTCATATATATATATATATATATATATATATATATATAAGATTTTTTCTACTTCTGTGGAGAATTCTGTTGGCATTTTAATATAATTGCATTTAATTTACAGATTGCTTTTACTACTATGGGCATTTTAGAGATATTAAATCTCCCTGTCCAGGAATAGGGCAAGGCTTTCCATTGTCTCATGTCCTCTTCAATATCTTTCTTCAGAGTAGTATAATTTTCACTATAGTGATTTTTTCAACTTATTGGTTACGTTGATTCCTAGGTATTTAAGATTTTGGAAACCATAGTGGATGGGCTCATTTTCTTGATTTCTTTCTCAGTGAATTCTTTATTGATGGACAGAAACTATTGATGTTTGTGTGTTGATTTTGTATTGCTCCTTTTGGCTGAATTTAATTAGTTCTCAGAGTCTTCTGGTAGAATTTCATGGTTCTTTTATGTGAAGGATCATACCATCTGCATGTACAAATACTTTGATTTCTTCCTCTCT
Source organism: Dinomys branickii (assembly GCA_004027595.1). Classification (NCBI taxonomy): domain Eukaryota; kingdom Metazoa; phylum Chordata; class Mammalia; order Rodentia; family Dinomyidae; genus Dinomys; species Dinomys branickii. Next base: position 54,235 of record PVLD010013534.1, on the reverse strand, counting down.
GATTTGTAGCCTTTCTATCTCTTGCCTGATTGTTCTGATTAACATTTGAGTACGATGCTGAAGAGGAGTGGTGGGAACAGACAGCCTCATCTCATTACTGATTTTAGAGGAAATGCCTTCAGCTTTTCCCTATGTATTGTATTAGCAGTGGGTTTGTAAAAACTAACTTTTTATCAGTTTGAGGTAAGATCCTTTTATATTTATTTTCATCAGGAATTTTTTCCATTGGGAAATAATATTGCCTTTTTCCAAAGGCTTTTTCTGCGCCTACTAAGATAACTATGTGATTTTTATCATCAATCCTACTTATATAGCAAATTACATTTATTGATTTACCTATGAAATATCATCCTTCTATCTTTGAGATAAAGACAACTTATTCATGATCTATGAGATTTTTTATATTTGTTGGATTCTATTTGCAAGTATCCTATTGAGGATTTTTACATCTATGTTTACCAAAGATATTGGCTGTAGTTTTCACTCTTGTAGAATCTTTGTCTGGTTTTGGTGTTAGGATAATGCTGCTTTCACGGAATAAGTTTGAAAGTGTCCCTCCCTTTTCAATGTCATTGAAGAGTGTGAAATATTGGCATTAGTTCTCTGAAGTTCTGGCAAAACTCAGTGGTAAGCCTATTGCATCCTGGTTTTTTCTTAGTTGGAAGATATTTTATTACTGCTTTAATTTCTTTGCCATTCATTTGTCTGTCCAGGATTTCTATATCTTTTTGGTTCAACTTCAGTAGTTTGTATGTGTGCAGGATTGTACGTATTTCATCCGGATTCTCCATTTTGTTGGAAAATAACTTTTTGAAATAGCTTCTTAAAATCCCATGAGTTTCAGTGGTATCTGTTGTAATTTGATCTTTTTCTCATTTCTAATTTCTTTCTCTCTTTCAAGTTTGGCTAAAGATCTATCAATCTCATTTATCATTTCAAAAAACTAATAGTTTGATTCATTGATCCTTTGTATTTTTTTTAGTCTCATTCATTGATTTCCACTATGATCTTTATAATTTCTTTATTTCTACAAATTTTAGATTTGGATTGCTTTTAGTTTTCTAGGACCTTGTGATATACCACTAAGCTACTGCTTTGGTAATGCTGTATTTTTCGAATATGGATTCTTACAGCTACCACCTTCACTCTGAGAGCTACTTTCATTTTATGCCATAAATTTTGATATGTTATATTGTCATTGTTGTTTGACTCTAGGAATTTTTAAATTTCTTCCCTGAGTTCTTCTAGGACTCACTGATTATTCAAAACTATTATATAATCTCACTGTGTTTGCATGTTTTCTTTGTTTTTTTTGAGACAAGGTCTCACTGTGTAATTTAGGCTGGCCTTGAACTTGTGGTGATTCTCCTCCTTCAGCCTCCTGAGTGCTAGGATTATAGGTGTGCACCACTATGGCCAGCTGTGCTTGTGTATTTCTGTGGTTATTTTTGCTGTTGATATCTATTTTCATTTTATTATGATTTGATAATATTCAAGAAATTATTTCATTTCTTTTGTATTCATTTAAACATTCTTTATGGCCAAAAATGTAGCCTATTTTGGAGGAAGTTCCATATGCTGCTGAAAACAATAGGTGTTCTATAGTTGTTGAATGAAACTCTGTAGATATCTATTAAATTCATTTGTATAATGATTTGGTTCAACTCTGATATCCCATTATTGATTTGTTGGGGAGGGGGTCTGGTTGACCTATTTTTGTAAGCAAAGTATTGATGTCTTCCAATAAAATTGTATTGATGTCCATTTATTTTTAAAGTCAAGTATTTTGTGTTTTATGGAATTGGGTGTGCTGACATTTTGTTCATATATATTTGTAATTGTTATCTTTTTCTGATGAATTGTTCCATTTACCAATATGTAGTAACATTCTCTATTTGACATTCTTTGTCTCTTCTGGCAAGTTCAGTTTTAAGTTCACTTTGCCAGAAGTTTTCTGCTCTTGCTTGCTTTGGGCTCAGATCTCATGAAGTATCATTTTCTGTCCTTTCATTTTTAGCTGTGTGTTGTGTGTTTGCATGTGTGTGTGTATGTGATGTGTGTCTTGTAATGAACATATAGTAGGGTTTTGTTTACCAATCTGTGTCCCTTGATTGGGGAGATAAGACTATTTATATTAAGTATTATTATTGAAAGCTATTTATTGAATATTTTTCTTGTGTTTTTTTAAAGAGCATTTTCATTATTAGTGCATTTATAGCACATAATGTTTACATTTCTTGTGGGGACTTGGTACACTCCAAGCTCTCCTGGTCCTTATTGTTTTTGTTGAGAAATCTGCTCTTATTCTCATAGACTCGACTTTACAAATTACATGATGTTTTTCTGTAACATTTTAGTATTCTCCGTGATGAGCTTCTGGGATTTTGATTGTCATGTGTCATAGAGAGGTTCTTTTCTGATCATCTATTTAGAGTTCTAGATGTTTCATTTACTTGGAGAATTATTTCTTTCCCTAGATTTGGAAAATTTTTCTCTATGGTTTTGGTGAACAGATTTTTTGAAACCGTAAGTGCCATCTTCAAACCATTCTTTACTCTAACAATACTTAGGTTTGATTTTTTTGAGTCATCTAGCAGTTGGATCTAGCTTTTGTGATGTCTTATTATTTTAGGGTATCCTGAGTATATGATCTATTGTACAACTTTGTCTTCAATTCCTGGCAATCAATCCTCAGATTGTACATGCTGTCCATACTTTCAACTGAGTTTTTATATCCAGAATTTCTGCTTAATTCCTTTTCATAATTTTAATTCTTCACCAAACTGATCATTTTTATCTTGTATAGTCTTCCTTCAGCTTTCTTTAATCTTTCTTAGGCTCTTTGTATCTTCTTTTAGTTCATTGGTCAGTTTATTAATTTTATCACTTGTCTGTTTATTTCCATTTTCTTTGAGCTCATTGAATGCTTTATTAATTACTTCCCAAATGTGTTTACTGGTCTCCACTTTGTTCTGTTCAATTACTTTAACTATTTGTTTTTTGAGTTCTAGGAATTCTTCTACTTTCTTGTGCATCAGCTGCACTTTTAGGGAAGGTGTAAGTTTTTGGAGATACCTTGCCTTATGATATTCCTGTACTTTTGTGCTGAACATTGCAGAACAACTGTGATAGAAAGTGCTATTGCTATAGTAGCAATCTTCAGTGCACAGGCTTACCAACCCTTAAAAGCCAGCGTTAGGGTTTCCAACATTGTATTACAATGGAGAAAAATAATACAATTACAATTCTCTTTTCTGGAGCTGATCATAGGCTCACAGCTGACATTTAGTGTTACCTTTTTTACTACTCATTATGTATTCCCTTGACCGTCAGTGAGCGCCTCAGCAAGTCTTGGTTCTCTCCATGGTGGAGTGACCCATACCTTCATTCCTGAAAGTCCTGGAGCATCTATCACTCTGCCTGGATTAGGTTGTTGGTTTCCTGTTGACTTTAATAGCATGGCATGGTAATATTGGCAAGTGCCCTTAGGAATCTCCTGCGCTCCAAGGCTGCTCTGCCTCTCTTCAGTTGTAGAGAAGTAGTCCAATTTCCCCTTGATAGCCTGGGCCAATCACCCCTGACAGCACTGTGCCCCCTTTTTTACTTGTTTCCTCAAAGTCACGAGGAGCCCAAAACGACCAGGGGGAAGTCCTAGCCTCCAGTTCAATGGTATCATTGTTGTGTTTCCTGGTACAAGTCCTCCCCACTCTGGAACTGAGACTTCTAAGCCAGAAGAACATGAGGTCTTGGAAACAGGCAGCCCAAACTTTGCTAGTAGATCACTGGGGTAATGATGAGTGGTGCCATTTCCACTTCCACTCTGATTCCTGGACCCATGAACCCAGGCTCTGGGAAATGTGCTACCACACAGTGGACACTGATTCAAAGTGTACGCAGCCTTTTAAAGTACCTTGCCCCAGCCTTGCAAGCTATTGATACCTAGCTGGCACTGTAACTGTGTTTTTAAAAGACCTTTCCACTTTTCTATCAATCCAGCAGTTTCTGCATAGTGGGGAATATAGTGAGTGAATTTCATGAGTGTGAGCCTGTTGCCTCACTTCTTTGGCTGCAAAATGTTTTCCTTGGTCAGAGGCAATGCTGTATGGAATTACACAATGGTGGATAAGGTGTGCTATGAGTCTGTAGATGGTAATTTCAGCAGAAGCAGCGAAGGTACATACAGTGAAGGTAAAGCCATATCCAGAATACATGTCTATGCGATGAGGACAGAGTGCAGTCCCTTCCATGATAGAAGTGATTGAATATAATCAACTTGCTACCAGGTAACAGGTTGATCACCCTGGGAATGTACCACATCAGGGACTCTGTATTGGTCTCTGCTTCTGGCATATTGAGCATTCAGCAGTGGCTGTTGCCAGATCAGCCTTATTGAGTGGGAGTCCATGTTGCTGATCTCATGCATAACCTCCAACCCTGCCACCACGGCTACTCTACTCATGGGTCTTTTTGCCAGTGACAGGAGTGTGGCTGAAGAAGGAGGTTGGGCACTATCCACAGAGCAAATCATCTTATCCACTCGATTGTTAAAGTCCTCTTCTATCTGAGGTCACATTTTGGTGAGCATTTACATGGGAAACCAATATTTTTACATCCTTTGCCCATATGGAGAGGTCTACCCACATACCTCGTCCCAAATATCTTTGGCAGCAGTGTTCCAGTTATGTTTCTTCCAAGTTTCTGACCATCCTGCCAGGCCATTGGCTATAGCCCATGACTCTGTATACAGTCACTCATCTGGCCATTTCTCCTTCCAGAAAAAATGTACTATCAAGTGCACTGCCCAAAGTTCTGCTCCCTGAGATGATTTCCCTTCACTACTGTCCTTCAGGATGTCCTAGAAAGGGGCTGTAACACTGCCGCTTCGCACTGTGAGTGGTGGGTGCATAACGTAGAGCCAACCATAAATCAGGCCCTAGCCTTCTCTTCCTCCAGCAGCTGATCATATGGTGCACCCCACAAGGCCATGGGTGCATGCTGGGAAACAGAAGGCAATATAGAAGTTATAACAGCCATAAGCATCTGAGCAATTTCCTCATGCCATTTACTTGTACCCTCCAGGCCTGCCCTAGCTCCACCAAAAATATACCATTTCCATTTGATGATAGACTATTGCTGTGCACATCCAACTTTATGACTTGGTGGATCAGATAATACCCATATCATGATAGGTTACTCAGGCCACATGGTGACCTGGTGTCCTGTGGTCAAGCACTCAGTTTCCATTTAGGCCCAGTAGCAGGCCAAGAGCCATTTCTCATAGGGAGAATAGTTGTCTGCAGATGATGGCACAGTCTCGCTCTAAAAGCCTAAAGGCTTCTGCTGCGATTCACCTATGGGGGCCTGCCAGAGGCTCCAAAGAGCGTCTCTATCTACTGCTGACACTTCAAGTACCATTGCATCTGCTGGATCCTATGGCCTCAGTGGCAGTGCAGCCTGCACAGACATCTCTACAACCTGTTTTACCTGTGCTCTGACTAACCTTGGAATATAACATGGAGCTATCTGTAAATGCCGCTTCCTCTATACCATCATGACGGCAACCATTCTATTTGTAATTTCTTTTAGCTGCTCAAACATATCAGTACTTTGAGATCTTTGTCTACCAAATCATAAAACTGGCTCCTCTCATTAAAGAGCAGCACTTTCCAGCCTGTTAGATGTGCTGAGTTTGTGTTTCATGACACCAAAGAATGGACTCAGGGACAAAGAAGGTTAAGAGTAGGAAAAGTTTCTTAAGATAAAGCTCCAAAGAGGCAGGAAGTCCCAAAAGTGGGCTGCCACTGAGGCTCTAGTCTAGGGGCTATTACACAGTAAAATCATGTCACAGGTTACCTTGGGTCAAACTATAACCAAGCTTTAGGATTACAAATACAGTCACTTAGCTAACATTGATCCAGCAGAAATATGTATGTAGCAAGGGTACATAGCATGGAGAAGAACCAAGGCATTTCTGGAGGCTGGAGGAGTGAGGGCCAGAGTACTCTGGTCATCTAAGTGTTTGTTACGTTGTTTCTACATGTGTGTCACATTGTTCAGGCTTATTGGACCTGATGAGGGTCAATTACAGCACAGCTTTGAGCTGTTGTTTTGCTCTGGCAAACCTGCAGACCTAGCCATGATGTCTTCATCTTGGGGCCCTGTTTTTATCACCTCAGCCCTCAACCACAGGCCTAGTTTCCCTCATCTCTGTTCTGATTCTTACTTGGGTTTGGTCCCTTTCTCAATGCTTATCTATTTCTACCAAACTTAGCTATCTAGTACAATATACTGCCTGACATTTCTTTTATAAAAATAATTTTAAACTTAAATATTAATTGGCACATAATGACTGTACCTGTTTATGGAATACAGTATGAAATTTGAAAAATGTACATAGTGCGTAATGCTCAAATGAAGGTAATTTACATTTCCTGCTTCTTACACATTTATCTTTTCTTTGTATCAAGAAACTTTAAACTTCTCTCTTTTTAGTTCTTTATAAAATATACAATGAATTGCTGTAAATTATAGTCACTGGATTGTATTATAGAATACTGAAAGTTGTTTTTCCCTGCTGATTCCATTTTGGAAGGCATTATTGGATCTTCCTGCATCTCTCTTCTTTCTGCTGTTGCTGGGTTGGCTCTTAGAGGGTCTCAAGTGGAAATAAGGAATGTATCTCAACTCTCTGTGGAGGAAATTTGCAGGTTTGCTGATGCCCATCACAAAAAAGGAACTTTCAGTGTGCATCCTTACGAGACATGAGAAGGTTTCATTAAGCAGCAATTTGGGATTCATTCAAGAGTGAAGTGTAGGTGCTCAGAGAAATGCGATGCATTATTCCCTGGAATAGGGAACATGTAGTCTCCTCGTGGAAGGATGGAAACCTTGGGAAAAACTGCTCCCCTCCCAAGAAGGGTACCAGTGTTACAGTTGACTGGGCCATAATAGTCCAAGTTCCTGTGTGCAGTAGGGAAAGAGCTGCCAAGCATACACCTCATAGTAAGCGGTAAGTAGCTGCATTTATTGAGGATTATGGGATGGCAGAAGGGCAGCAGCAACAGGCATAAGCGAGATGAGCTCTCAGGGAGTCCTTGCTGATGACTAACACAACTGCAGCTTCCAGTCAGTAAAGTGTCACACCCCTCTACCTTCAGGTGCCTCCCCCTGTGCTCGGATACCTCTGACTCCAGGCGACTCCGACTTTGTCCCTCACTGGCGTCAGAACTGTGACCCCCCACCTCAAGCATCACAACCTCCTAAACTTAAACATGAGTAAATCACTAGAGGGGTGCCATGTCCACAGATGAATGAAAGTAAAGGCGTGGCTCACTGTTTTCTGGTTTCTGAATGGTGTCACTAGACCATTCTATAGGTACTATGGCAGCTGGAAATATTATAGGCAGTCAGATGGGGCTGGGCCCTTGGGGAAGTCAGTGCAAAAGAGGAGAACACATTGCAGCTGTGACTAGAGGCACATCAGCTGGAGGCTGGGCATTAGGATAAAGAAAGAATGACCAAACCTATGTACCCCCGCCCCCCGGAATACAGAATATGTAGGGGGTAAGATAATTGGTAGCTCCTGGTCCCCTAAAGTCAAGACAGACATCAGTCACCTCAGTGGGTGCTGTCTTGGTTATTTTTTTCTCATTGCTGAGACAAAATACCCAATGCCCAAAATGAAGGAAGGAAAGGTTTATTTAGCTTACAGTTTGTGGAGGTTTCAGTCCATACTTGGCTGGCTCAGAGGCCGAGTGGCACATGGCAGAGAGCAAACTGTTCAGGGCAGCAGAGCACAGCAAAAACAACCAGCAAAACGGAGGAATGGCGAGCAAGCAGCCTCTTTCTACCTCCCTTACACTCTAAACCGCCTACTCTCACACAATCTCCATGCCCTCCTCTTTCACAGGCTCAGGATGTATACAAAGTAAGCACCTTGGCTTCCTGCTGGACCGCTCTGCCAAACCTCTAGACTACCCAAGTTGATACAATGTATCAACCCTACCAGTGACCAAGACCACCTGATCTGTCTTCCTAAAAGTGTCTTTGTTCTTTCCCTACCCACTTGCTACATGACCTGCTTCCCCATTGGATCAATATTACCTAACCAGCTATACTTCTAATTTTATTGGCTGAAACAGGTTGTACCCACTTCATGGTTTTGCTCCATAAAATTTTCTTTGAGAAGTGGGCTCACTGGCAGCCCACTTTTGGGTCCCCTAAGGACTCTCAGGAGCTTTTTCTTTCAATAAAGTTTTTTCTACTGTTAACCTCTGTTATTCCTTAAAATCTATCCTTCAATTTTGGAGATCACAAAGTTGGCATATCTGACATGTACCCGGTTGCAAGTTATATTTATTTCCTCTATATCATGGTTATGGGTGCAGTTTTTTTTTGAATAGGTAGTTTAAACATTCTTTGGGTTGTCTCAACTTGCTCCTTTATCTTAGGATCAGGTTCCTGCTCTTTACTCCTTAATTAAGTCAACCTGTGGACTTCCAGTTTCCTGGAGGATTTTGGGTGTGATAGGTCTGGTAGGGAAGGAGCCTTAGTTTAACCAAAGGACTGCTGACGTGGACTGCCTTGGCTGACTTCAGCTATGTCCTAGAGGTGGCAGTGTTGTTAAAAATACAACTTTTAGTTATGATTTTCTTATCTCTTTTCTACCTGTCTTTAATTTCTTCTATCCTTCCTCCCTACTTTTATAGCCTCTAATTAAAGCTATGGTGTTCTATTCTCTATTTCTAGGAAATCAGCTTCTTTTAAAGCTTCAGAGCACATGTGGGAAGAATCAGAAAATAAAGGGCACTTCAGTTTTCACTTGTACTACCTTGAACAAAATGGTTATTCTGGGATTTTTCTTTCACTCAGTAAGATGGGGAGAGAAGGACTCAAACTTTGACTGCCTTCTCTATTCTTTGGTGTGAGGGGAAGTGTGCGGTTGGTGGCTGGCTTGCTTGCTTTCTGTCTGCAGGACAGTAAGGAACTTGCTTGCTGCACTTCTGCTTCGTGAGTTTTGCGATGGGTCTGCACAGCCATCCCCAGGGTCACCGGGTGGTGAGCACACTCCACTGGCCTTGCTATGCCAGGCCTTCCTTGGTGCAGTGACTGAGGAGAAAGAAATCCTATTAGGTGCTACTGCTTTTGCTCAGATTTTGAAAAAAGTATATATATATATATATATATATATATATATATATATAGTTATTAATCACCTCTGTCCTTGAAGAAATCTTGAATGCATAGAGAATTTATTCCATTGCAATCCAGTTGTGTAGAGGCACGCTGAGGAGAAGAAGCAAAAAGGCTGTGTATAAGTTTTTGGTACTGTGTGCCACCTCTGTTATTCTCCTAAAGCTGAAGTATTCATGTGCTTATGCCATATTCTATTGTGTTTGATTTTAAATATATATATATATGTTATAAAAAAGCTTCCATATATGAATGAAAACATTCAGTATTTGACATTTGAAGCCTGGTTTATTTCATTTAAACTATTGTCTTCCAGTTCCATCTGTATCACTGCAAATGACAAGCTTTCATTTTTTAAATGGCTGAATAACATCTACTGCTGTTGAAATATAGATATATTTATCCATCATCTGCTGATAAACAGGTAGGTTGATGCCACATCTTGGCTATTGTGAGCAGTGCTGCAATAAACATGGTTGTGTAGATGTCTCCTTGACATACTGCTTTCATTTCCTTTGGATATTTAACATTGGGATTTCTAGGTCATGTGGTAGTGCTATTTCTAGATTGTGAGAAACCTCCATAAAGTTTTCTGTAATGGCTGTACTAAATTAAATTCCCACCGACAGTGTGCAAGAATACTCCTTTCTCCTTATCTCTACCATTACTCGTTTTGTTTGCTGTTTTACTTTTTTTGGTAATAGCCATTCTGAGGTGAGAAGATATTGATGTAGGAGACCTATAGCTCTCAATCGCTAGGTGTCACATGTGCAGAGTTCATGTCCCATGAAATAGAAGAGTGAATTCTAAGGAACAGTGGACATTGAGGGTAGCTAAGATTTATTGAGAAATAGCCCCTGAGAGACAGGAGGGGTCCCCAAAGGGGGTGGCCACAAAGGCCATTTGTCAGGGGTAGCTTATACAGCAAAGGCATAGTGTGGGTACAATGTAGGTCAAAGTACAGTCAACCCAAAGGATTACAAGTGTAGCTGCTTGGCTGATACTAATCCAGTAGGGAAGCAGGTCATGTAGCAAGGGTGCATGGAAAGAACAAAGACATTTTTAGGAGGGTTGGTCCTGATCCTTTGCCCACCCACTTGGGCAGCTAATGCCTAACTGGACTTCTTGGACCAGGTGGTGCTAATTATAGTGTGATTCCAAGTTACTACTGATCCTTTGGGGAGACAGGGAGGCCTGGCCATTGTCTTTATCTTGAGGCCTGAACAGATGTGCCTCCAGCCACAGTTCTGATATCTTTTTTTTTATGCTGACTTTCTTGAGAGCACAGTCCTTCTCTGACTTTATACTAACTTCTAATTTAGCTGCCTATCATAGCTCTTTGTTATTTTTATCATTATATAGGGCCTAAAAGATCCTAAAGTTCTAATGGGGAAACTTGACTCATTTCCACCCAGAGGGCAGGTTTCAGGATGCATCATAGAAAAATAATTTTCAGGATACATCAGTAACAGGCTCTAAAAACTTTATTGGGGGGCCAGGAATACAGCTCAGGGGCACAGTGACTGACTGGCAAGCTCGAGATCCTGAATTTGATTCCTGGTACGAAGAAAAGAACCTTATTGGGCAGATTTTGAAAAGTACACACTAAAGGAAGAAGACTTGTGGCCGCTGAGAGTATCCCGAAGATGGGTTATCTAAGATAGGTATTCTACTGTCCAAGGAGTTTTGTCCACATAGTGAGCTCTATTAAAATGCAAAGAGTTAGCACGTGTTTGAAGCTGAGGTCTGCCCTACTCTTAATAGTAAAATTCTGAATATCCTGTTGGTAGGAGGGAGAATAATTCACAGGTGAAAGACCCAGGCCTGAAGCTTTGTTTAGAGAGGTACTTCCAATAAAGCTCTTAGAAACTTTTTCTGGGAGGGAAAAATAACTTTTGTGTGCTTATGCTACAATTTTTCTCAACAACTACAACTTTAATATTACAATTTTCCTTTTCTTCTTTCTATTTTTTTTATCATACTGTGGTTTTTATTTGACTTTCCTTGGGACATTTTCTGTTAAGTACTTTTCCCCACTTGTGTACCTGGCATAGTATTATAGGCAATAAGTTAGATAGAAACTAATATGCATTCAGAAAGGGATTCAGTCCTCAAGGAAGTCAGCACAAAAATAAAGGTATCAGAATTGTGGCTGCAGACAAGTCTAAAGGGTGCCAGGCCTCAGCATGGAAAAATGATAGCAAGGCCTGCATGGCTTTCTGGGGATTAGCAGCAGTTTGAGGTTATATCGTTACTGGCACCACTTGTCCAGTGGGCCCAGATAGCCATCAGGGCAGAGGTGGATGATGAGAACATCTATACCCGCACTGTCCTCTGCTTCCAGGAACGCCTTCGCTCTTTCCAAGTACCCTGCTCCTTGTCTCATTTTGCTATTGGATCAATACTAGCTAAGTGGCTTATAGCTGTAATCCTATAGGTTGATAATAATTTGACACACATTATACCCACATTGTGACTTTGCTGTATAAATTACCCCTGACACAGAACCTTGAGTTCAGGCGGACCCCCTCCTGATGGGAGGGAAAGGACCTGCCCAGTCACTGCAGTGCGCAGTGTTTATTTATACATTTGGCAGGGGAGTGTCATGTGGCACCCCTCTGCCTGGCAACCTGCCCGCATGGTCACCTCAGGGCTAGGTGTTCTCTGGACTGCAGCAGCTTGTTCATGTGCCTTGCCTTGGGTGCTGTCTATTCTCAGGACCAGCCTTGTTCCAGTCCCACACATGTGACCAATTACCCGCTTCAGCCGTTCCGCATAGAACCTCAGTCCTTTCAGGACCTTTCCTATTTCTCAGAAGCTATCTGTTAGTAAAGTTTTCCTACTCTTAACCTCCGTTATCCCTTGGAATTCATTTATTCTTCAACATTTGAGGGACACAAACTAGGTGTATTTGACATCGGACAGGTAGAGAATTATTATATTTCTCTGATATTACTATAGATAGCTAAGATAGGCAAAAATATAGGCAATCAGACAGGGCTAGGCCCTCGGTAGGAGTCAGTACAAATACATTACAACTGTCAGTGGAGGTGCATTTGTTAAAGCCTAAACCTCAAGACAAAAGATGGAATGACTATACCTACAAACTTCTCCTAAAGATAAGCAGCAGAAATTGATATTCTACATAGGTCTCCATCACCTTGGGTGGGGGGTGAAACCTCCCTTTCTTTTAAGTCCCTGCACGTATCTTGCTACACTTGCTACAAGTCTGGTTTCCTCACTTGGCCCCGCTTAATCAATATCACCTGAACAATTATACTCATCATCTTATTAGTTGACCATAGTTTCTCCCCACCTCATACCCAGCTTGTGATTTCCTATTGGAAATCAGTGTTACCTAAGTGACCATACTTTAATCTTATTAGTTTACTATAGTTTTGTCCCGCTTCATGCCCACCTTGTGATTTCCCACCTTGTGATTTCCCATCAGATCAATGTTACCTAAGTGACTTGACTTATAATCTTATTAGTTGATTATAGTTTTTCTCACCTTAGACCTGCCTCACCTCACAGTTTGGCTCTATAAAACTCTTTGGAGAAGTGGGGTCCTCAGCAACTCACCTGGGACCCCTTCTGTCTTTCTTAGAAGCTTTCTTTCTCCAATAAATATCTTTCTTTCCCCCAGTGAGTATTTTCTGCCCTGAAACTCCATTGTTCTTAGAATCTTTCTTTGACTTTGGGAATATGAACTCGTGTCAGACTCTAGCAGGCCAGCATGTTGGGCGTCTCCTTTGTATTTCCTTTATGTTGCTTGCATTATTTAGAGGTCCTATATCATCCCTGTATTAATATCAATATTTTCCTGTTTCTTTTATTTCTTTCTTTTTCTTTTAAACTGGGTATTTTAGATAATATAGCATAAAAACTCTGATCGAATACTTTTTATCTTTCTGGTTTATACTCCTGTTAGGTGTTTACTTTTATATTGTTTTTATTTTTCTTTTCCTGTTAACTTGCTTAAAAATTGCATATTTCTGGAGATCTGACTAATTCTGTAGATCTCCATCCTCTGCAAATTGAAGTCACTGAGTTTTCTGCTACTTAAAAAAATTGTTTTAATGTTTATGCTTAATTTCCTAGGGCTTATCCAATCACCAGAGACCTAGGAGGTCCCCAAAGTGACAATGAGAAGTCTACCATACTGTAGCATAAATTATAGATTTACTGACTTTTATCACAGAAAAAGTTTTCATGATTAGTCAGTGTAAGGACAAGTGACTCTGTAGATAGGGAAAAGACAGATAAAGGCAAGGATTTACTGCACTTTGTTAAGATCAATACAAAAACTTACTAAAAGCAGTTTCTTCTTCACAGGTAGGCTCTGCAGTTAGGCAATTAAAAAGACATGGAAGGGAGAGAGAAGCGAGACCTGAGAACCGAGAAGCACAACTACCAGAAGAATTCATCTAGAAGCGTTAACACTGAGGAAGCCAAAAAATAAAAGACCAGGAAATCCAGCTCCCTCCACCCACCTGACAGAATGCAAAGGCCGGGAGAAACACTCAACTAAGGACTCTAATTTAATAGGGAAGGCACATAAGCACACACATCTACATACATATGCATGTATATTCTCACTAATACCAGTATAATGTAGCACCAAATACACACATGTACACATGTCCCCTTTACTTTATCATTAAGTAAACTGCCTTCTTATAGGCCCACCCAACTTCACTTATTCAGTACAAAGGGACAGAGAGGAACCAAATGGCCAGAAGGCCTAGATTAGAATCAAAGACAGTCAAGCAACAGATCAGATAATGACAAGTGCCCAGGTGGAGGATAGGAAAGACACCAGTCTGGGATAAAAGAGACCAGGGTAAGAGCTCCTGGGCTTTCGACTCTAAAGCCCCGAACCTCCTCTGGGTAGCTGTCTGTCCTCTTTCTTTTCTGTCGTTTTAACCCCAAAGAAACCATCTGTTTTTATGCTAAACTTTGCCTTCGTTTTTAGTTCTTTACTGGCTTGCTACATTTAGGGTGACTGGGAGCTGTGTTTTCAGCAGAGCAGTGGCAGGGCGTGGCATGGTGTAGCATGATATGGCAAGCTGTCTACCCCTAGATGCAGCAGTCAGTAAAATGCATAAAAATTTTATTGGGAAGAAATCTAAAGGTATGCACTTGAAACATAAGAGTAAAGACCCTCATGAGAGAGAAGACACCACAGTCTGGGACTGGCTATATTCATGGAGACCGTGGGGCGGAAACGTGGAGGCAGTGAACGTATGGAGAAAGGAGACGCAAGGCAGGCAGTCCTCCTCTGGGAGAGGCAGCGCGATGGCCTGTTGGTGGTTGGAAGCCACCATCTGTGCTGAGGTCCACTTGTGAGTAAAAAGGCTTGATTTGGATTTGTTACCCTTAGGACCTTAGGAATTTTTTTCACTGGGTTGCATTCTGAACCTGCAGTTTTTACTAAAAGTACAATTTTAAATTTAGGACTTTCTTTCTTTTGATCACTTAGCACTTTAGCCCTAGCATCACTAAAGCAGCACATCTGTTTACGTACAGATTATCTGGTATTGAATTAATTTGCATGCATGTAGAATCAACACTCAGAAGGCTGAGGCAGGAGGATTGCCATGAATTTGGGGTCAGCCTGGGCTACACGGTGAGCCAGTCTAATCTGAACTACACAGAGAGAACTTGTCTCAAAAAAAAAAAAAAAAAAGAAAAGAAAGCAATATTATAGCAGATAGACAAGACTGGACCCTGGAAAGGAGCCAGTGCAGAAGAGACAGCTGAGGTTATTATTTGGGAAAAGATGAAAATTTATTCCAGCTACATACAGACAGGCTGACAGAAAAATGGTCTATTTTAAAAGGAGATCCTCTGGATCCTCTGTCTCAGGGGAATGCAGGAGTTTCTGCCCCTGGCCAGGACGTCTCCGGGTCACTCCTCCTGCCGGACCACACTTTGATATGCTAATAGGGGTCACAGATACTCCTTCTCCTTCACCCCCCTCCCACACCTCCCTAATTTGTGGCACTTGCCCTCTCTCCATCTTAGGTTAGACTCCCTACCTGAGTGAGGTGGGCTGTGTGGCCAGAGTAATAAATCTGTCATTTTTTAATAACTGCCTTTGTTTGGGTTCATTTTTTCTCGCCACAAATTTAATAAAAACCTTTGTGACACTATCTTCAGGGCCCAGAAGTTACAAAGCACAAGCTTCTTTGAGCCAGGTTAGTCAAGTAAAAAATGTTTCTCCATCTTTCCAGAGTGCACTCTAGGTTCCTTAGGTGAAAAAGTCTGTTATCCTGTTTCCCACAACAATCGTAGCAGCTATCCTGAGGGGAGGCTAAGTACATATAGATTTTTAAGGTTGCAGTTTCACAGAGTCTGGATGAAACATTTGAAATCAAAGCCGCGCAATCAGCACAGATGTATAGATGGAATTGGCAGCAGGAAGCCTTCAGGTCCAGTCCTTAAGTCCTTGATGGCCCTTACTTTCTGTTTGCTGAGGGCAGGCCATTGTTTTGTGACAGCATGAAGTTCTCGGGTCACTCGCAAGCCAGGCCTGACAGTTGGGAGTTGTAGTACCTTCATTATATTATTTAGATTATTTTGGAGGTCCTATTTCATCCCTGTATCATTTGTGCGGGGGTTCCTAATTAGGAAGAGGTTTGCCTTATCTTTCACCAGATCTTTTTGAGTCCATAAACAGCTTTGTGCCTGAGCACAAACTTTAAGTTTCCCCAGAAGTGTGTCAGAGCTTTTAATTTCCCCATGGTCATCTTGTTCCCCACCACTGTCCTTTGTATTCCTGAAGAAGCTCTTGTTTGCCACAAGCAAAGCAAGATACAGCCTCAGGAAGTTGTACTGTGTTTAAGAAACTGCTATTGTTCTGGAAATATCCTAAGGGTAAGGCTTTCTTTTTCTTTCCTGATGAGCTGAGCTCTGAGTTAAATTCAGTTAGCAACAAAACCTGAAGTAAAAGGTGGTTTTTTTCCCTAGAAACTGGAAATTTGGACAAGATAGTGACAATACTGCGTATGTGTAATATGACAGAGAAAAGGAGCTCCCAACCTGTTAGGTGTCAGACATGTCAAGTTCATGGTCTGACAACATCGAGGAACAAAGTCATGAAACAAACAAGGAGGTTAGGAGAGTTTTATTGAAATATAAAGCAGAAAAACAGTTCTTTGGTTTCCAGGAGGGATCCTGAGTGGGTGGCCACCGAGGTCTTTGTCAGAGGTAGTTTGTACAGGAAGATAACAACATGGATACAATGTATGTCAAACTACGGTCAGTCCACAGTGCTAGAAGTATAGTCATTTAGCTAATATTGATCCAATAGGATGTAAGACAGATAGCAAGAGTACGTGGCAAGTATCATTCATCATCTTCAGTTTATCTATATTTTCTAATTATACAAAGCACAAAGGCATTCCTGGACAGGGATGTTATTATAGGCATCTAAGTTAGATAGAAATTAATATACAGAGAGGGACTGACCTCGAAAAGAAGCCAGTGATAAATAAAAACATCAGAATTATAGCTGGAGGCCCATCTGAAGAAGGTCTGGACTCAAGACAGAGATGCAGCGGCCAGGCCTGCACACCTCACTAAGGAATAAGCAATGACTTGGAATTATTCTGTAATGAGCACCACCTGACTCAGAAAGTGCAGCGAGGCATCCGTTGCCCAGGTGGGAGGTCAGAGCGTCTGTAGCCTTCCTTCCCCAAAATGCCTTTGTTCTTTTTATATAGCCTTGCCATGTCACCCCTGTCCCTACTGGATTAGTATTAGCTAAGCAGCTCCTGTGCTCCTATGGGGTGATTTTAGTTTGAACCACATTATACTCTTTGTGCCTTTGTTATATAAATTACCCCTGACAAACTGTCTCGTTGGCAGCCTACTTTTGGGACCCATCTTCTCTCTCAGGCGCTCTCTCTCAATAAATCTTTCCTACTCTTAATCTATTATTATTCTTTGGAATTTAAGATCAAGGGCAGTGTAACATTTTAGCATAACAATTATGCTGACGTTATTATACTAGACTATTGAGCGACATAGGGCTGGATAGTGTTTAGGTGTCTGTAGCTGTCATAACAATAATTCACAAAACAGTCACACAAGCATGAGTCTGAAAAGGTATATACATCATCTGGTTGTCTTTACTATGTTGGATTGGCATGTGCATTTCATCACAATTAGTCGGAACCTAAGTCAGGGAAAGCCAGTTGTTTGAGCCTGAAAACGTTTACCACCATAAAAACTTTCAGCCTAAAAGTCACTAATAGGGCATATTTCCCAGTTTTGTATCTTTGAAAGCCTGTATACCTGAGAAGCACGAATACATTATACCATTGGGTTTACAACAATTAGCACCACAGCTATATAGAAATCTTTGTATACATTTACTTAGTTTTCACTCTCAAGGCAAAATTGAGACTCCTTTAACAAGCTTTCCAGGGTGTAACTGTACTGACAAGAGTTGTGGAAATTGTTAAATCTTTTATAAGTTTTGAAACAGCGTTACTGATCACAAATATGCTTATTGCCCACAATTGTATCTCACTCATTTATGCAATTATGTAATATTTAATCAAAGCGAAGAGATGTCCATCAAATTTTAAATGGAAGGACCAGATTTAAAGGGATGACAAGCTTTGATCATTTTATATGTCTAAAGTCTGGATACACAGTGTTGAAGAGAGCGCCTAGTAATTATGTCGTCTGTATTAAGCTTATGTACTCTTACCTGTACAAATTTAACTTTAAAACTTGGACTCATAGCATAGCTTGTTTTAGAGATATATCTAGTCTCAGATATACAGGTTATATTAATTAAAAGATAATTGTCAGATAATCATAAACTGATAATCATAAGATAATCATAAACTGATTACTGAAAACATTTTACAAGCCAGTACTTAAATGTTCTTTAACTTTTAAAGGTCACATAACAATGAAAAACACAAGAAACTATCTTAGTAAAATATAGAACATTTAGTCTTATAAAGTTTAATCACAAGCATTTTAATATTTTAAGAAAATCTTGTTGCTTTGAACATATAAAGTCTGAGCCTTCATTATATCCAACTTAAACATGTCACAATAGTTTATTTAGTAATGTCTGTTGGGTTATGCCACCGTAAGTCTCAGAAAACACTGGAGAAGTTGCCAATCTGTGGAAAAAATGAACAAATTGGTTTAGGCTGCTGCTGTTGAAGCTACAGAAAGGGATTTTTGTCTGCTTTCCCTCAAGCCCAAGAGGTTCCTACTTCTTTATCTTGACAATTACCTTAGATGAGAATTACATTGTAGAAATGAACATTTTAAAGCTATGCATATTTTCTTTGACCAAGGAAGAACTCTTACACAGACAATAGACATTACATTTATAAAACCAATACTGGTCATTGAAGAGTCTTGGAATTCAGCAGCCACAGGGAGGAAATTGTCCAGGGAGACTGATTCACCCTGGACAAGGTGCTGCTGCCAGTCACACCAGTTTTCAAGGGAAGCACAGCATAGAAGGGATAGAAGTCTGTGGGTCTGTTGGGATGGTAACTCCATGTAAGGCAGAGGCACTTTATCTAGGGCATTTGGGGCTTGGTGCTCACTATTTTCCAAACCCTTGCTACCCCAAAGGCAGAAAAAAAATTAGGACAGAAAGGTTTCTTAGGGTGGTTTTCTGGTCCTTAGAACAGGAAAACGTGGTTTCTAGATATGAGAAAGAAAAGAAAAAGCAGCAGCAGAAATTTGGAGTTAAGAGGCGTTAGCAGTGAAAGAGATTTTCGCGCATCACATACGTTGATGTGTTCCTTCTCAAGATTTACTGAAGAGCTCTCAGGCTGGGGAGACGGAGTGAGAGTTTCAGGAGCTGAGTCACTGCCTCACCACTCGGGGCTCAAACCAGCACACAGAGACAGAAAGGGCTCAGCATTCCCTCCCGTGTGAGCAGCAGGCGGGTCAGGCAGACTGCTCCAGCGGAAACTGTTCCCTAAGATTTTAGAAGAGTTGCCACACTAGTTGCTTTTACCTGGCCAAGGAAATCCTACATTTTGATATGAGAAATATTGTTCCCCAAATCCACTCTACCACTAAAGAAATGGCAGAAGAGACAGAAGGCTACAAGGTTATTGAGTTAAAACAGAGCACAAATCTCTATTTCCTAAATGGAATCACAGTTTAGTTAAAACATATAGCAAGAAGAAAAGAAATAAGAATCCCTATTGGAGGCTTAACCCTTATTCAACTCATATCTCAGGGGGATCTCATTCTGTGACAGGAAAAAAACAACTCACAACTGTTAGACATCAAATGCGCTGAGTTCATGGTCTCACAACGTCAAGGAATGAAATTGTGAACCACAGTAGAAGGTAAGAAGAGTTTCACTGGAAATATCAGGGAGAAGAATGCCTGGGTTTCCAGGGGAGATCCCCAGTGTATGGCTGCTTCTGCAAACTCTTGGGAGTATTTTATACAGCAAAATCACAATATGGGTACAACATGGGTCAAACTTAACCAGCCTATAGGATTAAAAGTATAGACTTTTAGCTAATATTGATCCAATAGTGAAGTGAGGCATTAGGGCAAGCATCAGTGACCATTACTTTTACATTATCTATAACTTCTGATCATAGAAAGAACAGCATCATTCCTGAAAAGGGAGTTGAGTATGAGTTCAGATGTTCTGGTTACTCACCTTTGGGTCGGATTCCTATCTGGGCACTGGGCCAAGTGATGCTAATTGCAGGGTAATCTCTAGCTCCTTTTATCTCTAGAGAGGCTTGTAGGTCCAGCTCTTCTGTTTGATCTTGAGCCCTGGTTCTCTTCAAATTCACTTCCTGATACAACCTGGTTGTGTCTTATCTTTTGCACTGACTTCCTTGAGCACTGGATCCCTGTTTCACGGTCTATTAATTGCTATCTAATTTGGCTGTCTATGATACTGTGAAGACTGTACTGTTCTTTCTTTCTTTTTTCATTTTTTTTCTGCTGAAATTGGACCTGGGTCCTGGAGCAGCTAGGTAAGTACTTTACCACTAAATATTCCCACCCCTTCCAAGTTTTACTTGTAGTGAACACTTGTTAATTTCAGAGTTTGCCTGTTCTGGCTGTAATGAATCCTGACTTCTCTCTACCTGTGGACCCTGTACCTGCTGGTGGTTTTTCCTGTTCTTCTATAGGCAGGTTTGTAGGGTATCTGCTTGCCAAGTTTTATACGTTGTTCATGTGTTCTTTGTTACATTATTCTAATTGCTTTCTGCTTCTATTGAAAAGAATTCAAGAAGATTAAAAAACTAACTTGCCATTCCCCTCTTCCCACTAATAAAGGTGGCACAACTAGAGGCGACTCTCCTTTTATCGTGGAACCACTGCCTCCACTTACTCAAATGTGGGTGACACCCCTGGGACAATTCTGACCCCCACCCCAGGAGTCACCAATTGATGGTCCAGATAAGGGGAATGAGGACCCCAAGCTGTAAGGGAACTTCAAAAATTCCAAACCAACTTGCAGGTGCACTAGGTCCCTCTGCATGTCCTAGAGTAACTTTTGTTTCTCTGGATCTCTGCATCTTATATATGCAATTTTAACAGCGAGGACTTTGGAAAAGCTGTGCAGTTGATGCAGCAGACGTGATTCAGCACCCTGATTAGCAGCACGATTTCAATCATGATTTCAATCATGCTGCTAATTGTGCTCAGGAAGACCCAATGGGAGTTTTTTTTTATTTTAAAGATAAAAACATATTAACAAACACACAGACATAAACAAACAACACAAAAACAATAAAAGCAATAGAGAAGTTTAGAACAAGTTGATAGGAAATTAACAATGGTTGCTGTGTTACATATTGTTGTCTTCAAATTGTTACTCAGTTAAACAAGTACAGGCATCTCAGTTTGATCAAAGAATTAAACATTAACTGCTCTTTTCCATAAAGCAATAGAAATTAGTAGTACAATCATTTTAGCTATCTTGTGTATGCATATATACATATTTGCCCTTCTTTCTTTCTTTTCTCTTTTCCCTATCTCAGTTGCTTTTTCCTTTTGAACAGTTTCCCTTTCACAGTATCTATTGTACCTTTTATATTTTATTTACTCTTTCAGGTTCTTACACTAGTGGGCCAATATGGTGGGGAGGTGTCTTAACGCAGGAAGGATATTTAAGCACTACACACTATCCCCTGGGTGCTCAAGACATTTTCCCTTCACCTTGTCATTGGGTGCTACCTCCAGTCCTGACTTCATTCTATAGTTTCTTTCATTGCCATGGATATAAAATCACACACACGATACTCTTTTCTGTCACTGCTAGGAGTGTTAATACTACAGCTTCCATGCAGCTGTTCTTTTATTAATCCAGTCAGTATCTACTGAGTCTTTACAATGTGTAAAGTCATAGACATAAACTGTCCAAAGTCATAGACAGGAAATCCTTGTTCATGAACTTTCATTCTAGTGAGAAATGAAGCCAATTCAAATTAGCTTGTGCTTCCGTAGCTCTCCGTGGTAGAGATTTCCTAACCTGCTCATTTTCACTACTTTGTATATTTTACTATTTCCTCTTTGACCTTTACTCATGTGAGGTTTTGATTTAATATGATAAATTTCATGATTAATTTTAAGTTGTTATTAATGCTGAACATTCTGCTTTCAGCAAAAGATGGTGTTCAAACTTAGAGGTTAGTAACATAATCTCAGCTTGAATCAGAATATAGATTTAAAAGTATTTGTACTGAATGGAAGATTTCTAAAAAGAAACACACAAAAGAATGACGCAGGTTGTGTAATACAGGCCACTTAGCATTTAACACAAAAGGGCATTTTATAAGCTGATTAAGGTAAATTTTATATCAATAGAAATATTGAGTGATTCCCAATCAACTGATGTGAGGGTGCTCTGGCCAAGACACCTGTGAGACCATTAATCAGCAGGATCGATTTGGCTGATTTGGCTGGCTAGACGGGTGCCCCCTTTCTCCCCCACCGCTCCATGTGCGTCCCTCCCGAAGCTGCATGCTGGGTCGGAGAGAAGAAGCACTCCCCATAGAGGAGGACCTTTCGTGGTCAAGCGTACACGAATAGCTGCGCTCCTCTGCGAGGACCTCCAAACAAGCTCCCAAATCAACCATCCATCGCTATGTCCAGATATTTCCACCAAAGTGTTTGCAATGAGTTTACCTTTCCTTTCATTCAAATTACTTATACTGAATCAGTGAAAGCCAATTACTCTTTATCAGAATTACAAGATAACAAATGTCCGAGTTATAGGTATCTTACTCAACTTGTTAATATTCACATATTGGCTATTTTTAATTTTAAATTTTATCTAAAGCAAAATCTTGCTCTGTGCTTTTCTTCAGTGCTGTGCCCTGGCCTCATGAGTTTCAGAAAGTAAATCAAGCCAATTATAATTAGTGTTCTTTTGAGCCCAGAAATCATTAGAGATGGAAACATTCACGTCAATCCTGAGCTCCTGTCTCTTCAGTCCACACGCTCTGTGTGCCTGTTTTCGTAATAGGCTCATTATCCACCCTGGTAAATAGACATTTAGCTTCAATTAATCCCTGTTGTTCACTCTACTGTGTTTATCTTGTAAACTCCAGAGCTGAGCTGATTAAAAATTAGCTTAGGTGGACATAACATGATTCTCTTACCAACTTGCTTTTGTGACAGGACCTCAGTTGCTCCTGGTATCCAGTGTCGTTGGCTTAGGGTTGAAGAAGACATTATAGCAGGGACACTAATCCGGTGTGGGGACCAGGAGATGAAGTAGTCTCAGTCTGTATCCACCATCAGATGTATGTCTTTGATTAGGGACCCTGAAAACAGATGTCATGAGAAGGGGCATGTAAAGGGGTTTTTGGAGTATGATCACAGAAGATAAACCTGTAAAGAGATGACTGACCAGAATTACATGGGCGTAAAGCAGACCTATAAAGAGGTCTCTACCAATCCCTCCACTATTCCCAGTGTATGGACACCTGCGTTTGAAAAGATCTCCACAGGGGACATGAATGCCTTTAATTCTCTGTATCAGTTTCCAAGGTGCTAATTGGTGATTCTTCCACAGGGAAGTCCCTGTGGCTGAACGAAGTGCTCTATCATAGATGTAGCTGTGGTTGTGGACTCTCAGCATCCAGTGTTCCAGGAGCTAGAATATGTGTGTTTGCCATGCAGAGAGGATATGTTTGGAACTCCTGAGAATCCATTGCAATCACTAGGTTATGCAAGTTTAGGGTAGGGAGTGTACAGTTGTGTGTGATTTTTCCTCTAAAAGTTCAGTGCTTGAATAGCATGGCTAGGCTTTTACAGTTATGAAGGAAGACTTAATAGTATAATAGCATGCATGTTTCTTTAAAGTGAGTGGAAAATTGTTAGCCCAAGTAGGCTCTGGATCTTTCTGTAATAAAGAATAACTTATAGTTCTGTGTACCATAGGAGAGTGGTGTAGTAAAAGAAGGAGAAGTAACGATCATACGGGTAAGTTGACAAGGCAACAGATAAAATGGGGGATAGACAGAGAAAACGTTTGTCATTCCCAGATATTAAAAAGAAAGCAACTGAATTTTCAAGGAAAGTTTCCAGAGAGTCTGACTATTATGAGAATATTGATCATAAAGGCTAGAGCTTCACAATGACCTTTGAATTTTCTATCTCTGGTAAGAGCAGAATGCTTGTTATAGATCAATGCTCCCACTGAAAGAAAGCACAAAACCAGATCTTTTGGAAAGCATTAAGGATAAGCAAGACATAAACAGTGGCAAATGGAAGCAAAACACAAATGAAAGTCTTCTGGAAGGTTATTAGAGGACGATTAATCCAGGCAGAACATAAATGGCCAGAATATGAGAAGCTAAGAAAACATGCTGAGATGGGCCAAACATTCTGCAGCGAGTCAGAATAGGCAGGACACAAAAAAGAACATTAGCAACACTTTTACAATAATTGAAAAATACTGATAAAGATTAAACAATTGGAGAAGCTGTAATGATAAACTGACAAAGAAATAAACGTGAACAAAGAACCTAGTATATATAGAGTTGTTTGGTGTATTCTTCCTTGCTCAAAAGAGGGATGCATACAGGCTTATTCTGTGAATTTACTCTTCAGTATTTTCAATCAATTTTTTTCTTCACAAAAGACTGCCTGAAGAGAGTTCTTTAGTATAAGGATATCTGATGGGCACCTCTCTCTCTGGGTTTGCTGTAAGGGTGCCTGGGTGTAGAGCACCACCCGGGGAACTCTGCTTGGAAGAGGAGCAGTTGCCTCCATTTTGGCTGAGCCTGACCCTATTTCCATATACTGATATGTACAGGGCTGGCTAGGACCCTTTTCTTATCCCTTCAAGTGGCCTTAAGCAGTGCATATTAGTCTAGCCAAGGTGCTGATGGTAGTTTTTGAAGATGGTAGGAATGTTTCCCTGGACCCTCGCTGTTCCCACGAGTGAGCCACGATGAGGTAGGATGTGTGAACCAATGTTTCACCCTGTTAGCTAGGATCGAGCCTCAAGATAGAGGCTATGACTTCCTTGGGCTTGAAAGATTACACATCAGAGCTGAAGCACCAACCCCCAAACATTAATACTACCTTACTTGTGTTCTTCAGATTACTCTTTCTGCATATCCTTCTCTGGACATATGGCAGAGAAGGATATGATTTCAGGCCTCCCACCTGGCTTAGCTCACGACACTCCATACTTCCCACCACACTGACAGTCACTCATCCTCAAGTCACTCCCTTCTTTACAAATGAATAAAATCCGGGTTTGAACCTGAGTGTAGGCCTTTGTTCCAGATAGCCATCATCATGGCTGGACTTAGGATCCCTTGGCTCCCCATAACTACAAATATGCCTCAGTGTTTTTATTCTTATAATGGGTTGTACTGGAAGTGGTAGATTGGAATTAACTCACTAGAATTTCAATAATTTTTCATGGGATTACAAATGTAAACTGCCTGGTTCTGGTCAAGGACTGGGAAGGGCCTTCTATAACCGTGCTCAGAATAGGAAGGGCAAAGCTATACCTATATGTAACAAACCTGAATTAAATATGAATGCTGCTGGCTAGTTCTGAAACTGAAATGCAGATTTATAGTTTAAGCTGATCTTTTGCAAACATGGCTAAGACTAAGTGTCCTTTCACCCTACCTTTTTCCTCAGGTATTCCTGGCTGATGAAGTGATCACAGATGGTTCATTTGGGCATGAATAAGCTAATTTTTCCTTCCTAAGTAGAAGTTGTCATAGAATTTGAAGTTATGTCAGATGACATAGAAAAGTGCAGCTTGTGATAAGATTTTCTGGGCTCCCTCTAGAACAGTGCTGGGAAGGATGCTGGGATATCAGCAGCATCTCAGCAGCATCCTTAAGATGGTTTCCAGGCTGGAGCAGTTCCTACAAACATGCTGGGCAGAGAAAAAGAAAACACCACGTGTGATCCCAGTGGTTCCTAAGTCCTAGTGTGCAATGAACAAAGAATTGGATATGGTGCATGAAAGTAGGTAAAAGCACTAAAATTTAAGAGGATAGTTCACTCAGAGTGAGTGGGTTTGCACCTGTGAAAGGAAAATGGTGCCAGCATGGGAGCATAAGGTGTAGGGGTTTAAAATTCTGCAAGGGTGCTTGGGGACCTCCCTGGGGTGTCTTCCACAGCATGACTGACCACATGATTGACTGGGTGCTGAGTCATGTGAGCAGTGTCTACTGTGCATGTCCTTTTCCATAATTCACTATTAGCATTGGATGTATGAGATTCCCTGTTTGCATTGAATATATGAGACTCAGTCCAGATACATGGACCTTCAATGAGCTCCAGGTGAAGAAAGGTCACTGTAGGTCATGCAGGAGAATTTGGCACTTGTGTCCCAGTTTGGAATTTTTGAGTTGTCCAGAGCAGACCTGGAGGTCTTTGCTTTTCTTATCTTTGGCTCCATGTACTTAGCCTTTGCAGGAGGGGCTGGCCCTGGGATATTGCTCACCATGGGGTGAGTGAAGGGGCGTGATTTAGCAGTGAGTGGAGGGGGGTTTCCCACAGCCCCACTGTAGTATCATTCAGCTGCCATTTTGTTGCTGTAGGCCTTCCACCATGGTTCAGCGTTCTGATGAGGGTAGCTGGAAGTTTCTGCTTGTTTTGCAATGTTTCTGTAGTGTCACAGTGTTCCACCTTTTTGTTATCATCACTCATTTTGAACTTAAAGAAAATAATTGTAATAATTTCTACACTGATTTTGTTTTACATACAGATCAATTTATAATCTTATAAAAATGATATTTTTGTTTACATAACTAAAGAAAATAATATAAAGTCTATATGTCACACTGTGTTTACTTTACACATTACTTGTGAGTACCTCGCAGTACTGGCAAGAGCTTCTAATAAAATATGTATAAACAGGGATGGAATATAAGCATTTGCTTGATATACCACTAATGGTGGTTTTCATATGCTTCATTTGCTGATAGTTATTTTATCTTTTTTATTTTACTTCATTTTATCATTGCTTTTGCTGTGCTGTGGATCACCCCCTCAAAAGAAATTACTTGGTTTTAATGATTAATTCATTTAAAATTTTATCTAATACATCTTAATGTTTGTTCAACACATCATATTCTTTTTTAAAATTAAATGTGCCCTTATCTACTTCCTAGGGGCAGAGCAGGCAATACATGACTGTGCTAATATTATGGTCTGAGTCTCCGCCCTCTGTGCACCTGGTGCAGACAGGAGATCCTCACTCAGAAGGCCCAGGAATTGCTAACACTGGGGTTCACTTTTGGGCCCTCCCTGCACGTGCCCTGCACCACTTGAGGTACTAGAGTAGGGGTTTCCAAACTGCTAGCACCATGGTTTGCATCTCAGCTGCACATAGAGCATACCTACCTAATTGCAAAAGAATGAAATTATCCCAAGCATATTATCTGATCACAATGACATGAAATTGGAAATTAATGACAAAAGCAGCTCCAAAAACTCCATAAACACTTGGAAATTAGACAACAACCTCCTGAACAACCGATGGGTCACAGAAGAAATTAAAAAATACCTACAAAGAAACAAAAATGTAGCTACAACTCACCAGAATCTGTGGGATGCAATGAAAGCAGCCCTCAGAGGGAAATTTATAGTGGTGAACTCGCACGTAAGGAAATCAGAAAGAGAACAAATAAATAGCCTAATGCGGCACCTCAAACTTTTAGAAAAAGAAGAACAAGTCAACCCCAAAGCCCAAAGAAGGGCAGAGATTCTAAAGATCAGGGCAAAAACTAATGCATCTGAGACAAAAACTCTACCAAAAAATTAATGAATCAAAGAGCTGGTTTTTTGAAAGAATAAACAAAATTGATAAACCCCTAGCCAACCTTATCAAAAGAAAAGGAAAAACTCATATTCATGCAATAAGAAATGAAAAGGATGAAATCACCAGATCCTACAGAAATTCAAATGATCATTAATACCAACTTTGAAAATCTTTATTCTGATAGGACAGAAAACTCAGAAGGAACAGACAGATTCTTAGAAATGTATGAATTACCAAAGTTGAATCAAGAAGATATAAAAATCCTGAACAACCCCATATCAACTAATGAGATTGAAAACGTGATTAAAAACTTACCAACAAAGAAAATTAGGTCCTGATGGATTCACACCAGAATTTTATGAGAAATTCAGAGAAGATTTAATACTAACATTCAAACTCTTCAGTGAAAGTGAAAAGGAAGCAATTCTCCCTAACTCATTTCTGGAGGCAAGTAGTATACTGATACCAAGAGCAGAAGCAGACCCAACCAAGAAAGAGAGATATAGACCAATCTTGCTAATGAACATAGATGCAAAGATACTCAATAAAATATTAGCAAATAGAATGCAGGAAATCATCAAAAAAATCATACACCATGATCAAGTCAGATTCATTCCTGGAATGCAGAGATGGTTCAATATTTGCAAATCAATTAACATTATAAACCATATCAATTGAGCCAAAGACAAAAACCACATGGTCATCTCAATAGATGCAGAAAAATCTTTTGACAAAGTCCAACATGCATTCACGATAAAAACCCTACAGAAAATAGGAATAGATGGTTTTACCTCAATCTGATCAGAGCTATCTATGACAATCTACGACAAACAGCCAACACCATACTAAATGGACAAAAACTTAAAGCTTTTACTTTAAAGTCAGAAACAAGACAAGGATGTCCACTGTCACTACTCCTATTCAACATAGTTCTGGCAGCATTAGCCAGAGCAATTAGACAAGAGAGAGAAATAAAAGGAATAAGGATAGTAATGGAAGAAGTGAAATTATCACTATTTACAGATAACATGATACTTTACATGGAAGATGCCAAAAACGCTACAAGAAGACTCTTTGAATTAATCAACACATTCAGTAGAGTAGTTAGATACAAAGTTAACACCCCAAAATCAATAGCATTCCTATACACATACAACAAACAGATTGAGAAAGAAATTACGGAAACCATAACTTTCATAACAGCATCCAAAAAATTGAAATATTTAGGAATCAATCAAAACAAAAACATAAAAGATCTATTCAATGAAAATTATAGTGCTCTGTAAAAAGATCAAATAGGATTTCAATAAATGGAAAAACATTCCTTTTTCCTGGATAAGAAGAACCAACACTGTGAAAATGGCCATATTACCAAAATTGTTGTACAGATTCATTGCAATTCCCATTAAACTATCAGTAGTATTTCTCACAGATCTAGGGAAAATATTCCTAAAATTCATCTTGAACCAAAAGAGATCCAGAATAGCAAAAGCAATCCTGGTGGAAGTCAGGTGGAATCATAATCCTTGACCTGAAATTACATTATAAAGCTACTGTAATAAAATCAACCTGGTACTGGCTATCAAACAGACCTGAGAATCAATGTAACAGACTGGAAGATTCAGCCACAACCACAAACACATTCAGCCATCTAATCTTTGACAAAGGGGCCCAACAAACTATGAAAAAAAGACAGCTTCTTTAACAAATGGTGCTGGAAAAATTGGCTTGCCCCCTACCAAATACTGAAAATAGACCCAAGTCTTTCAAGATGCAGCAAACTCAAGTTAAAATGGATCACAGATCTCAAGATTAAAACAGAAACACTAAATCTATTGGAAGAGAAAGTAGGTAAAAATCTTGAAGACATAGGAGTAGGCAGAGAGTTCATGAACAAAAACCAAACCACACAGGAAATACTTCAAAGAATCAACAACTGGGGTGTCATTCTCTGAAAAGTTTCTGCACATCCAAAGAAATAGCCAACAGAGTAAAAAGAAAACACACAAATTGGGAGAAAATTTTAGCTGGCTGTCCCTCAGACAATTGTCTTTTATCTAGAATATATAAAGAATTTAAAAAATCACCCCCCAAATTCAAAGACCCAATCCAAAAGTAGGCATCTGAGATGAACACACACTTCTCAGATAAAGAAATACAAATGGCAAATAAATACATAAGAAAATGTTCAACATCATGAGTCATTCAAGAAATGCAAAATAAAAAAACACTGAGATTTCATCTCACTCCAGTAAGAGTGTCTAGCATTAAGAAATGAAGCGATAACAAATGCTGGCAAGGCTATGGAGAAATAGCAACTCTTCTTCACTGCTGGTGGGAATGCAAACTAGTGAAATCACTGTGGAAATAAGTTTGGAGATTCCTCAGCAAACTAGGTCTGGAGATCCCATTCAACCTAGCCATTCCCCTTCTGGGTATTTTCCCAGAAGATCTGAAAACATCCTATCATAGCAATATGTGTGCACCCATGTTTATAGCAGCACAATTTGTAATTGTTAAATCATGGAAGCAACCCAAATGTCCATCCACTGAAGAATGGATTAAAAAATTAGTCCTTCTATACAATGGGATATTACTCAGCTATAGAGAAAGATAAACTCAAGGCTTTTACAGGTAAATGGTCACAACTAAAGACCATACTCACAGTGAAATAAACAAGACATCCATATGTAAGCAACATATTATTTCACTAGAGTAAGAACCTGAAGGAGTGAATAAAAATTATAAGGTATGATAGACATTGTGAAGTGAAAGGAACATGCTCAAAAGTAAAGAGCAACTGGGGTGAGGGAAAAGAGAAAGGAAAGAAAGGGAAATTATGTATATATGTATATATAGGGCAGCTAACATAGTTGAACTACTGACTTCTATCCCTTTACTGAAAGGAACAGTTAATGATTAATTATTTGATCAATCTTGCATGTCTCTATTTACTTTCCTGAGAAACCACTTTGAAGATATCAATACGTAATACAACAACCATTGATAATTTCCTACCACTTTGTCTGTAACTCTGTATTGCTTGTATTGTTCTTAGGTTATTTTGCAAATGGATGTCTGTTTGTTAATATGCTTTCCTTTTTTATTTTTAAAATAAATCAGAGAAATAATATTAAATATGCCAATATATTTTCTGTTAACCCACCTTGAATCTTTTGGATGAGTCCATGATCATTTTCTAAAACAATTTTCTGAATTTCGGTTTGCTGATAATTTTGAACATCGTTTTCTTTTCTCACTTTTAAAAACTTACTGTTCTCATTTCTTTAGATATTTTACAAGCATACTTGTTTTATTCTTTGTTTTAATGACTTATCTGATATTTTGGGCAGCTGTTTCTGCCGATGCACATCTATCACAAGTTACACACATAGGCACACATACCCCCACACACACAAGATTACATAAATTTGTTGGAAAGTCAGTAGACTGAGTTCCTCCTGGAAGGAGCATTTGTGTGACAGTTATCCTGACTGCTGCTGAGCAAGGACAAGTTTACTTTAAACTCTTTTCCTTTACGGTGGCATCAGTGCTGTACAAACATGCAACTGCACCTCTTATCCAAACTTGTGGTTTGTAGTGATCAGAAGAGAGTTTCTTATCCACCTTCAGTTCAGTGTCAGACAGATTAGTTTGTGTTTATTTCATTCTACCTGAAGGGATGGAGTTTCTGTAGCCCACTCTTTGCTGCACTTAAATCCACTTGAATGGCCTGTACTGATGCTACAGTATAGTGTCCACTCATAGCCTTCTCTTGGGTGGCCTTTGAAATCCAATCTCGAGAACACAGCCAGTACCTGAGTGAAAGCAGCCTCCAGTGGCTGCATAGCTCCCTGCATGGTTTTTAGCTCCAGTGTTTCCCATTCATTTTTGCAAGATTGTGTGACATTTTAACTGTTTCTTTAAAGTTATATTCAATAGGACAGTTTTTCTGCTTATTGTTGGCTATGGAGTTCTCAATTACCATTTCTTTCACTACTGATTTTTTCTCTTCAGTCCTTTCCAGTGTTCGGTACAATGGACCTTGAGACTTCTGGTTTTCTTTCACTTCTGTTATGTTGCCTTATGCACATTTCATATTTCTAGTGTTTGTGCTATGTCCAAGGACCATTCCTCAGGAATCCAGTTCATCATTTGCTTTCCGCTGCGTTTATTCTGCTCTTCATTGTAGTCATTATTTTTGTTTAGTAAACATAATTTAAATTTTAATAATCTTTCTGGTAGCCTTTTTGGTTATGATTATTTCTCCTATAGTTCTGAGGATTTTGCTGTTCAATTTTCTCTATTTACTTTGCTTACATGGATTAAATTCTTTATTGATTTTGCTTTTATTTATCCTAATTTTCTACTTTCTGTAAATGCTAAATAATTCCTGCCATTGGGGTCCTCTTCAGGGTAGGGAATTCCACTGTAAATCTCCTACATCTGTGCAGCTTGTATAAGGGCAGCAGGGAGAGGAGATGTGGTACGCTGCTGGGGTATGTTGTAATGAAGGTGGGGGATGTTCAGAACAAGCTATGGACAGGTGAACTGCCTTCAGTTCCTTATGTACTCAAATTCTCCTAGTTACCCTGGTAATGGGGGCCTCAGCATTCAGTTCTGAAACCCAAGGGTATAACCTGGCAGTAGAAATCTCCACTGAAACCTAGTACTTAAGAGTAGCCAGCACAGATATTAGAAAAT
Source organism: Dinomys branickii (assembly GCA_004027595.1). Lineage (NCBI taxonomy): Eukaryota > Metazoa > Chordata > Mammalia > Rodentia > Dinomyidae > Dinomys > Dinomys branickii. Next base: position 22,062 of record PVLD010013534.1, on the reverse strand, counting down.
GCATTTGTAATACATTGAAATGTAATATTTACTTTCAACCCACTTTCTCATTAATTGAACAATCTTAGAATACTTTAATCCAGTCACATTCCTTTACCCTTTGTGTCACTGCTTCAACATATTTTAATGTTCTCTGTATTTTCATCATGGCTATTACCTAACACTATCATCATTTATTTAGACTTACTTGTCTATGTAATGTTTTTATCCTTCCTGAATATCTGAGTTTCAGACACAGTTTTCACTTAACCTGAACAACTCCATGTACTATTTCCTTCAGTGCATGTCTACATCTGATCTATTCTCTGTTTCTTTTTTTTATACTAGGAATCGAACTCATGACCTAAGGCTTGCCAAGGAAGTGCTTATGCTGCTGAGCTATATCCCCAGCCCCCATTCTCTATTTGATGTTTGGTAAAATGTCTTTATTTCACTTTCTCAAGAGTCCTATCTCACTACCTTCCTGCACTTCCATAGACCTACGCCAGATTGAGGACTTCATGGCACAGCAACACTTCCCGCTTTTCCCAGTTACACAGTTTCCTCCACAATTTTACTACCATTGGCATTTTCTGTCTTGGTGCAGTTAGCCTTGTTGACAGAGCAAGCCTGAAGGACTCTTTTCTGTCTCAGCCCATTTTCTGTTGTGCTAATTGAATAACTGAGATGGAGGGATTTATAAGAAAGTTATTTCTTACAGTTCTGAAAGATGGGAATCTCAAGAGCACGCACTGGCAACTTGGTGCACGGAAACATGCTGAACAATGTTTCCTGGCAAGATGGAGCCCATCTGCTAGCTCGAGTTTCTCTTCCTCCTCTTACCCACCAACGGTGCCCAGGCTCCCTCTCTCATTTAGTCCTAATTACCCCCGTCCAAACCACTCCGTTTGGATTAAGGGTTAAATTTCTAGCACATGCACTTTCCTTTTTGGTACCTGGAATTGAACTTAGGACCTTGCACTTGCCACTGAGCTTTTTCCTTGTCTGCAGTGTATGTACTTTTAAAGCTAGTGGCTGGGTGCTATAATTGGATGCATTCCCAAAAGTTCTTCTTTTGGAAATTTAATCCACAAACTCAAATATTGATGACTTTTGAAGATAGGCCTTTGGGAAGTAGAGTGAAATGAGGTCCAGAAGTAAGGCCTCCATGAGGGGAATAGTGGATTCATAAGAAGAAAAGACATCCAAGTTAATAGCACACTCTGTCTTGCAGTGAAATGCCCTCCACTATGTCTTCATGCAGCATGACATCAATGTCATGTTCTTGCACTGCTCAGATTTCAGAGCTAGAAGAAATGTGTTTATTTTCTTTAGAAATTATTCAGTCTGTGATATTTCTTTATAGCAACAGAAAACACGTTAAGACAGGCTTCCACAGAATTTGTGAAAGATTTATGTAATTACTATATTCTGTGAAACTTTTTATGTTCCAGTGAACAGAATGGTCAGATTATTTTCATACTACCACATGTTGAGAAAGAATAAGAAAGAAAGAAGGAAAAAGGAGGAAGAAAGAAAGAAAAAGAAAGAAAGCAGGGAAGTGAAGGGAAGGAAGGAAGGAAGAAAGGTGAGAGGGGGAGGGAGGAAGAGAGGGAGAGAGGGAGAGAGCAGCAAGTAAATACTTTGCTTCAATTACAACTGTATCCCTTTCTGAGGGAGGTTCTTTGCTTAACAGATTTAGAAAGGGGAGTTGAAAAAAATCTGGGGAACTACATCATTTGGATATTCTGCTAAATTCAACTGACATTGTTTTCATCCTACTTTTAGACTGTTAAACTCTCCAGGCAGTATAGAAAAGAGGCCTTGCTCTTTTGCATTCACGCTGAACAGCAAGCTTTGAGCATTGTTAATCATTTATTACAAGATGCTTTTCCCTTCAGGTGCGTGTATATAAAAAAGTTGTTTGTGTGCACAAATGTGTTCTGCAGACCAAAAAGCTTCCCAGAAGAACATATCACTGAATGTGTAGTCAGAATTTGCAATCAGAGAATGTACCAAAAAAGTACAAAAATAGAGTGTCACATGCAGATCATTTTTCTGCATGTTTGTGTATCTTTTCATCTGTGTTAGATTATACCCTCACCCACAATGTATGGTGAAGTCTGACTGAATGAGATGTGTTCTCCCCCAAAAAAGGTGGCATAATATTCATGGTCATTAGGTGTCCCTGTAATTCCATTTTAGCCCACATTGTAGCAAGTTATTTGGCTGGTGCGTATAGAAAATGTTCTTAAAGACACCAGGAACCCAGTGACTGCTCAACACAAAGGCATCTTCCAGGGAATTTTCCTTGCAGGAAACGCGTATGGGACTCGGGTGTCTGTGCCCTCTTCCCACAGCACCTTGGAAATGCCAGCTGGGCAGAAGAGCTGCCGGGGAGGGACAGGAGCGTCTCCCAAGTGCCAGTCCTGGGGAAAGCAGTTCCCTGCCTCAGCTGCAGCAGTTGAAGTATATCTGTCAGAATAGCTGACTGTCAAATGGGTGGAGATTACTCATCAGTTAACTATGTATTACTACAGCACTCTGAGCTTCCTCTGATCAGAAGGAAGAGGATGTGCCACGGCAGGTCTCACCCCTCAGGGGCTTTGAGAAACCTTACACCTTGTGTGGAGAAACAGAGGCCAGGGGGACCTGTGACATGCCTCACACTGGTCATCGAAGACTCAGGTCTCTCGGACAGAGTCCTGTTTCCCTTTCCACTTTGCCTTAGAGAAGCTGGTAGCCAAGTTGGTCATGGAAATACCCCAGGACGTCACTTTTGAATAATCTTTCTTCTCCACTGGTTTCCCTCCCATCTGTACCCGTTAATCTACTCTACTCATCCCATTCATTCATTTATTCATTCATTCATGCTAATCTGTTTTTAAGACTTATGTGTGATGCCAACAATGTTCAGTTTTTTATGACTCATATTGCATAGTTGTTTAGATTTTATCCTCACAAACCATCTTCCCTTAATGAGATGAAAATGGAAGGGAAAAGAATCTAAAAATGGCTAAATTAAGACCTGCTGGTGTTTTAATTACCCTACTTTTCATTAAAATAATTCTTATGAATTTATGCTTTTATTTACATTTGAAAGACTGGAAATGCTAGCTTTTCTGGATCACTGGAGCCTTTCCATGGGTATTTCCCTAGGGTACCTGCTTGTTTCTCATTCCTTGACAAGACAGATTTCCTCCTCTGTGGCTGCCTGTGAGTGAGTGATTTGGCTTTATTTTTTCTTTGCAAATGCTCCACCTTGTTGTTTGATGGATCCCATATTGGAAGAGTGCGTCCAAGCCTCTCCTTTGGTTGCTCAATTAAATCCTTCTCACTGCATCCTGGAAAGATTGTGCAATGGAAAGTGCACTTCAGAGTAGTAGCTCCTGGTGCATCAGAAGAACACTAAGAAGTCCTTTCCTAAAAATAGGGTGTTGTTAATTCCAGAAGTGAGGCTTTAGAAAAATATCCACTGTCAAAAGACAAAACAAATAGCAAGCTTTTGGTACACATACCTTATTATAGCTCAGGTGGGGCGTTTTCCTAAAACAATTGATCACAGCGAGTCTGCAAACAGTAGAAACCCATAATAACATCATTGCGGAAGCCAGAAGAAAGGTGGTGTACAAGGGCAGGAGGGCTGGGCATGACTGTTCTGTGCAAGCAGATAGCCAGAGAAGCAGCCTGGTGTGGTGCAAGAAGCTTGGCATCTGGAATACCAGCTTGCCTGGGCTCATGTCTGCCTTAGTTCTGTCATCAGTCATGGGGCCGTAGACAAGACACATACACTTTATGGGCCTTGGAGGCCCCTGAATAATGGCAGAGAAAGTATTTCAAATTGAGAGAGGTTTAAATGCGGTAGTGTTTTTTAATAGTGCTGAGTGGAGTACAGAGTGTCCTCCCCAGGGTCTCTCTCCCTGACTGGCATATTTGGACTAGAGAACATCTGGGACACAGAATCAGGACCTGAGGCACTTGATACTGGTAACAGGTTACAGAGGTCTCCCTAGAGATTGCCAGTTGGTAGGGAGATCATCCCTTGGGCACAGAAGATATGCTGTTTGGAGTCTAAAAATTTTATTATATAGCATAGAGCATGTGACGCTTTATTGGAAAATCAGCAAGGTGTGAGGGGCTTAGAAAGTGAGAGAGGAGCAGGTTGACCTTGAGCAGACCTGTGAGGTGACCAAGTCTTTCACTTCTGGCCCCCTTCCTGGCTACGTCCTGCATTCCTGTGTCCACCAAAATTGCTATGGCAGGGTTAGTTTGCGTTGATGGACAAGAATGTAAAAACACAGACTTCCTTCCAAAAAGAAACGTGTATATGAACAGTGGTTTAGGAATTTTGGAACAGAAGGGAGAAGTAATTCTGTTGTGTTTTGTTTATTCCTTCGGATGATTCTGAAAGGCAAAGACATCCTTAGATCCTTCAACTGATCAAGGTACTAGGATAGTGTTACCAAGTAGGGCAGGAGGGGGGGGGGATACTGATTTCTCACTCAGGTTGATTATTGAAGAGTTTAGTATCCATACTGGAACTGGGAGAGTAAAGGATTTTCCTAAGTAGAAAGAATAAGGAAGCAGGGAGCACAGAGCTCAAAGGCAAGACAGACAGGAGCAGAGACGAGGTGTCTGGGGCCTTGTACTGGTCCGAGACAGTGGATGTGTGCCTAAAAGATGGTGGTACCATACTCTTTCTGGAAAAACAAGGCAGGAGTTTGAGGGGAGCCATGAGTCCAGGTTTGGGAATTGTGCGTGACATCTCTGGGAGGAAGAAATGGAGAGAGTGACCCAGGCTGGGAATCACAGTGGTGACTAGACTAGCAAAGCGGAGGGGTCATGCTCAACAAAGACTGTGCTTACTGAGAAGAGAGAGGGAAGGGAAAGAGATCGGAGAATACCGAGGAACACTGAGGCAGGCTGCTGCTGGCACACACCAGGCAAGATGTGTCTATTGCAAGGAGAGAAAGACAGAGGGAGGGAGAGGGATGAGGAAGAGGAGAGGGAGAGGGAGAAGGAGAGGGAGAGAAAGACTGAGTCTTAGTTTCCACTTTTTAAAGCAACTTTTTCAGTGATTCTTTTTTTTTTTTTTGGGGGGGGGTACTAGAGATCGAACTCAGGACCTTGTGCTTGCCAGGCAAGCACTTATTCCACTGAGCTATATCCCCAGCCCAGTTTCCACTTTTTAGAAAAAAATTTTGATATGCATTTTATAAGATGGTTGTAATTAGAAATGCATTTGATTTTCATTAAAAACCCAAAATAACAAAAACAAATACGTAAACAAAATAGCATAGAGAACAGTAAAAATGATACAGAATTTCAAAACATGGTAACAAAATTTATATGTATATATAAAGATAGCTGGAACAGGTGTATTGCTGATATCTGTGGTTTATTGAAAGGAATAGTCAATACTTAAAATTTTCTTGACCAATTTTGCATGCTTGAATTTGGTAACCAGAATCACTGATCTGAAAACAATAATATGCAGTATAAGAACCACTGACGAACCCCTGCCATCTTGTGTGGTGAAGCTCTGCATCATCCCCATTGTTGGTTTTTTTTATTTCTTGTAACTGTCTTTGATAGTTTGATCAATCTTACATTCTTATGTCTGGTGGACTGAGCAACTTTGGTGAAGATAACAGTATGTAATGTAGCAATGATTGTTAATTCCTACCATTTTGTTTTGAGGTCATGTATCATTTTTGTTGTTTTGATTTTGTCTTCATTGTTGTTTTGTTAGTCTTATAAATTTTTAAAATAAAAAAGGAAATGCATTTGATTATATATAGTACATAAATATTTTATATCTAAAACTTGCATATTATTAGAAATAATAACTGAAATGTTTTTTATATAATGAGTAGATATTCAGTAAACAACAAAGTTTACAATTTCTTCTGGACTTTGCAGATTATTTTTCACGGTGTGAGCCATTGCTCCCACATGTGCTCTCACCTCTGCGATCTCTTGATGAAAGCCTCTCTGCATTCGCACCTCAGCAGGGTACTCACTTGAATTTGGGCTGGCCTTGGGTCATAACCCACAGAATACGGTGTAAGTATCTTGACTTCCAAGGTGATGTCAAGGACACTTCCTGATCTCTCAAAGGTCCTTGGGAAGGCTGGTTCTGTGCAGTTGGGTGCATGTAACTCCCATTTGTACAGCTTGGGTCTCTACTTCACTAGTCTGGCTCCAGAATATTTTTAGCCACCAAAAACATATTATATTTTACATGCCAGGTGCTAGTTTAGCATGTTATGAATATTAACTTATTAACAACTATTAACTTATTAACAACTACCTAAGGTGGGCATTATGGTCACCATCACACCATCATCATCCATTGGCGATATTATCTCTGTAAGGAAAATGAAGACATGCAGAGTTAATGTCATTCAACCAAAAAGTGACAAAGCTAGGGCTGCTAGATTTAACCACATAACTTTCATACCACTGTATATTTTTGGTACTGATGTTACTCATTTAATGACCAAGCTCTGTTGCCATTACTAAGTCATTAAATGAATTAGTTGGTAAATGAGGAATTGTGTACAGTATGTACATCACAATATTCAGGACAATGAAATGGTCAAAGGAAACTCCAACTTGGTGACTTCGTTTTTATTTGCGTACCTGCTACATGCAGTACTGTAATGGATGACAACTAAAACTATAGGACTGTACTGCAGAAAAAGTATAATATACTATAGAAACAAAGTGTACTGCACAAAAAAGAGACACTGAACAAGATGTACAGAGCTGTACAAAAAGGCATTTTAGTCATCAAATCTTCCAAAGTCCTTGTCAACATCATTGGAATTATGATCAGGAGATGTAGAAGGCCCAGGTAAGGGAGACAACGAAGTAGAAATGGAAGAACCAGTAGTTGCAGTATTGGATGCAGTTTTTGAGAAGAATCCTGTTGTGTGGTCTGTTTCATCATTTTCCTTCTTGCTTCATAAACTTAATGATAGCATCATAAAAGTTCACTTATTTGCTGCTCACTTTTGGCAACTGTTCAACATTTGGATCCACATCCTTTAGTTCTAACATAGTTACATCTACTTTTGAGAACACATTGTAGGCCATATACTCACTGAGAAATCTGTGGAGTTTTTGCACATAGAATCAATTACAGATATAAAGACATGAGGCCATACTGCCACTTATGTTCCCACATTTTTAGTCTAGTCGTAAGTCAGAGTGGTAAGTCAAATGTCCAAACAGTTGTTAAATAGATAGGTCATTAAATGAGGAGTATCTGTATAAGTATATACCAGGCAAGATTCATTGCTTATCTGAAATTCAAATCTTACTATGCATTTTGTATTTTAACTGGCAATTTTAAGCATATCAGAAATAAACCCAAGAAATCTGTGTTCCAGGCCACACTTCTCATGTCCCATCTGGATCATGAGGGGCTGCTATGGTGTGTATAGGGTTTGAGTATGTTTCACGAGGGCTTGTGTGTTGGACGCTTGGTCTCCACTGTGGTGATGTTGAGAAGCGGTGGTTCCTTAGGTCAGTGGACTGCAGCACCGGGAAGTGATTAAAATAGTACCTGTGAGACGCTGGTTCATTCTTGGTGAGAATTATTGTAAAACAGCAGCCTAGCCCTCCCAGCCCTTCTCATGTCCTTCTCACGGTCTCATCCTGTGCTTTCCCCCTCAGATATGCTTCCACTGTGGAGCCTGCTGGCATATGACACAGGCCAAGGGTTTCTCATTGGAGCTGATCAGATGCCAACACCATGCTACTGAACCTCCAAAACCTTGAGCCAAACAAACCCTTTCACAAACTACTCAGCTTCAGACATTTTGTTATAGCAAAATGGAAAATTCACAGGTGCCTTGTGAATTCTGAAGTTTTATTTCATTCAAAGACTTTTTGAAGAGCTTTACCTGGCCAACACCAGCCTCATTCACACTGTTAGTCACACCGCCATTCTCACTTGCACCTCCCACACTGTGTGCTCACTTGTGGACAACACCCTCATTAATGCGGGAGGAATCCCCTGGTGTTTCATGAATGAATGGTTATAAAGAAAATGCAGGCACTGGACTGCCCGCTGCCTTTTCCCGATTTGAAACTTTTTTTCAACAGAGAAAGAAAATGGAATTCACAAATTAGAGAAGGGAGAAAAGATTGCACTCATCTAAGCAGGTTCTTTTCAAGCCCTTAGAACAGAAAAGCAAGCATTTTTTCACTGAAGAAAGATGAGTTCGTGACATTTTCTCATTTTGCTGTGTGTGATATTCATACTAACTCCAATTATGCGCAGTGCAGGCTCCAAGAGTTCAGTTTTAAAGGGCCACAGTTTTCCTCCTCACTTGAATGGAAGCATTTTAAATCATTCCCACCTCATGCGAGCTGAAATCATTGCTTTCTTTATAGCCAACTTTCTGCTTTCTTTCCCTAAGCACAGCACAAAAGGTGGGAGGTTGCTTTAAAGGAAGGCATTTATTTTTAACAATACACCAAGATCTGTTGAGAAGGTAGAATTAGACATCAGGTTTGCTCTTGCAAAATGGGGGGAAAGCAGATATTTTATTCCAAAAAAGAAAAAAAGATTTTACAGAAAAATGAAGAGTTATTGTCTTAAGAAATACAAAATATGCAAAATAAAACAGAACATTTTATTTTGATAAGGTCACGTTACCTCTCTCGGCTTTTAGCATTTTCTTCAGTATTAAGAACATGCCTATCTCAGCAAGAAACATGAACGTAATTTGATGAACACAGGATCTGTTCTCTCCCTTTCTATGGTATGTGCAGCACTCTTGTTTTCAGAAGGCTCCTGTGCTGTACTACATAAGGTAATGGATATCTTGCGGGGACTTCAAGGTAACTCTTTTTGCAGTGGTGGGGGATAATGTTTTGAGGGAAATATTTCATGAAGCCAATTACCTGAGAGAATATCGAGGAGAAGGGTGTAAGGATGAAAAGAGAGTATTTTTGCGTGCATATGGTGGGGGAGAACAGCTATTCTGGCATAGAATTTCAAGAACACAATGAATGCATGTAATGCATGCAAAGAAATGTCACAATGAAATCCATCAATTTGCACAATTAATGTATGCTAATAATCATGTTTTTAAAAAGAAAAACGGATATAAAATGTCTTCACCCCAATATATAAATTCATTCTGGTAGGACACAATTTGTACCATGAGTACTGAAAATTTGGGTAAAAAGTGTAACAGAATGCTCATAGTTTTTGACACACAAGTACTCTGAGATGCACCTGGTATTTCCTTGGCCCAGAGCCAAGTAAGCAGGTTACTTGACTGAGGAGGGTTGGTAGAATAATGGCTTTCTAAAGGCACCTGTGCTCTTATCCCTGAAACCTGGGACTACTTACTGTACATAGCAAAAGTAGCTTTGCAGATATGATCAAGTTAAGGATCTTGGGATGGTATTAGCCAAGCAAGCTTCATACAACCGTGAGGACCTTGAAAGGGGGAGGTAGGGAGGTACAGCAGCAGAATGAGAGAGAGAGGTACAATAGCAGAAGCATAGTCCAGGTTCAGAGGGAGACATAAAGATGCTATGCTGCTGATTTTGAGGGAGAAGAAGGGACCAGGAGCCAAATGATGCAAGAAGCTTCTGGAAGAGGAAACATTCAGAAAAGCCTCCTGAAAGAATGCAGCTCCACTAGTGTCTCAGTTCAGTAAGATACATTTTGAGCTTTGACTTCTAGAAATATACTTGAATACATTCATGCTGTTTTAGGACCATGAATTTGTGATAATTTGTTACAGCTGGAATAGCAAATTGATACAGGATATTTTAATTCTTCTTCTAGAGTAGAGCATTTGGGAATCCCCTGGTGGTCTGAGATGTGGACTGACTAGGTCGGTACTCAGTAGATCAGGTGAAGGCTATGCATTTATCAAGTCACCTCCTTTGGGGTAATCCACAGAGAAACCACCAAGATTTACACTTGGCTGCTGCTTCAGGGCCCTCTCAAGTATATTCATGGGTCTTAGGGATGACAGCTTAGGGAAACATTCTAGTAGCATCTCCTGAATCCTGGCCCAGGGCTTCCCAGCTGATGGGCTGGGCCACTTGTGTTGATGGCCAGTAGCCACTGATATTGTGCTGGAAATGCCCTTCCTCCCCTCATTGCCCCCTTCCTCTCTCTGGCTCCTCTTTTCCCATTTTTTCTGACAACTAGTTAATAAACCTTGTTTTTGACCAATTCTATTTTAATAGCATAGTGCTTAATAGTGTAGTGCTGCATATGTCTATGTTGGCATATCTAAACTCCTATCTATACTCCTATCTATGCTGGCATATATATATATATATTCATATATATTCATATCAAACAGAGAATATGCAGGAAGCATGGAGTGTACATAGTTTCTATAAGACAGGGATCCTAACAAAATCTGCAGCCGTGGCCACACACTCACATTCGCACGTGAGCACTGTAAATCCTGATCCACTAGCTCCTGTTTTCCAGGTCTAGATGGGTTCACATGGTACACAACATTATTCCTCCGCTTAGTGGAGTAAAACACTGAAATGCTGGATAGGGAGCCCTAAAGCAGACGATATTGGATGCTGAAAACCAAAGTACTTCTATGCCGACTGAAAGCAACAACGGCAATGACAGCCTGTTTGAGAGAGCACCGTGCTGCTGGCCTGCAGTACACTGTGGGCCTCTTTCCACACCTGCGTGATAGCTGGGGCCCCTGGGTGATTCATGATGTCCAATGGATGAAGCCAAAGTTCTCCTGGCTGGAACAATATGTGGTTATACAAGAAGAATAAGTTTTCAACGAAAAAAAGAGAGGGTACAAGAGAATGGAAGTTGTGGAACTGGCAACATATGAAGAGATACTGAACTGTTGGAAACTACTCATACTGTGGGGCACAGCCCTGGGCAGATTGAGAGCTGTGGGAAATAATCACAACTTGATGACAGTCATAGGCCTCTGCTGGTGAGAACTTCCAGGTCTCAGCTTTTTTCACTTATCGACTCTTAAGTCTCCTTAGTAGGGGAAATTGGTAGGTGTCATCATCAGCTACATTGAAAGGCTGGAAAAGTAAGGTAGGGTGTTTCTACTGGGACTGTGTTTCTTTGTTGAATCATGACCCAGGCCTTCGCTTCCCTTGGCTGGTGCCCTGTGTGCGCTCCATGGTCAATGCCTCTGGGTTTTCCCCTGTGGGTGCTGCTCTCTGACTTCTTCAGCTTGGGGGACCCATTCTCCTCTGCTTGGGGTAAACTGTGCTCCAACCTCAGTCCCAGGGAACCATTCTTGACCACCTTGCTTGGCTGGTCATTGTTACAGCTGTCCTGACTCATGACTCAGGGGGTGGCAGAAAATATTGAGACGGGGACACCAAGAATGGTCCTGAAGGAGGGTCTGGAAAGGGACCTCAGCCCAGGAAGGAGACAGGCCATATTTTAGGAGATGTTCCTCATGGTACTAGAGAAATTGCCTGGGTAGGAGGTGAGCATGTGTTTTAAGCAGAGTCAGGTGCTGAGCAGGACTGATGGACCACAGACTTTACATAGTTTCCAGAGCCCAGATTTCAATGTGGAGTAGATGGATGATTAATCCTTGAGCGTTGCAACTATGTGAGAACCCAGGGAAGGAGGGACGAGGCACAGAACCGGAGGGCAGGTGCTCAGGATACCTCATTCTCAGAAGACTGCTTCCAGTGTAAGTGAAATGACCACTGTTTTTCTTCACCTAATCAACTTAGTAACTAACTGACCTCCATGCTGATTGTTTTGAGCAAATTATAAACCAGTGTAAGTCTCTTTTCTCCCTACTTGCACAGTGAGTAATTAGAACTACAACATTAATTAGTTAATTAGAATATGAGAATATTCAAAAAATAAATATGCCACAGAGTTCCCGGTTGGCTTGTTATGCAGCAATGTATAATAGAACAATGGTAGAACAGGGCAAGTGATGAATATACCTAAAAGTGCAAAAGCCTCAGGAAAGTGGCCTGAGGGGCAGAAAGAGGACAGAATTCTGTTTCTATCTTCCAGAGTTGTTTTCTTCATCTTTCCTCCTGGGCAGTCAGATTTTCTGTAAAGGCAACAAAAATGTTCATCAATAGTCCATCCTTGCATCTCACCAATTTAGAAGCCTCTATGGAAAGAGAGTTTCACAGCAATGGCAGAAAAGTCCTTACCTTTTGCTCTGCTTGAGAAAGAATTGGGTAGTGTGCCCAGCATGACTGATCACTGTGGACTGGAGAGATTGCTTCTATTTTTCATTTTCACTCTGATGTCTGAGCGATACTTTAACCACACCCAATAACAAGAAAAGCCCGATTCCTTCCAAGAAAATTGAGATGCTGTTATTGGGAAATCAGATGCAAAGTTTGGACAAGCAAATTATTGGATGCCAACTCTGTGATTATTATTCAGGGTCAAGTGCTGGCTTGGGTTTGGGCTGTTGAGACACACAGAGCCTTGGACACCAAAGGATGCACAGTTACACGGAGGAGATCCACAGAGGACAAGTGGTGTCATCTGTTCTTGCAAGGAGCTGCAGTTCATGCGTGTGAAGAGGGATGCGGCAATGGCCTGGCTGGGGGATGCCACCCCATGATCATGCTTTAATTTATGTGAGGAGACCAAGGGTGCTGTTGTCTCTGCCTCCCCCACACTCTGGCTACTGTTCCTTCCATCTAGGTCCTAGATAGTACATTTCACGGTGTAACTTCCACAGCAAAGGAAATCAGTGTGACCACGCTGAGAAGGACGGCAGACTCTGAGAATCACCCATGAGCAAGGGGAAAATGAATCATCCTTTTACAAATTCCCCTAATAATAAAATAAATCAGCTGGATTGTGTGGTGATGAACTGCTTTGCTCTCTGGCCAGAGGGGGCTCCAAAAGTTATTACCGGGTAACAATAGCATGTTAAAGTGGTTGGGCACAGAAATATCAAACTGTACAGGTCCTGGGAGAATCTGGTCATGTAAAAGAGAGCGTCCATTCCAAGTGTGAGCTATTAGTTCTGCTCTGAATATTGCTGTTATTAATGGAGGGTTTTCATGAAATCTCCAACCTTCAGGAAGCTCAGTCCTCACCAACTGACTGCCCAGGAAGATGACTCTGACAGGTGCTAATTGGTGATTATACGAAAGAATATCTTTGGGCTGGAAGAAGCATTCCAGCTGCCAACGAGTAACAACTGCTCTCCTCCGGGAGGGAAATGCTCTTACGGTGAGTGACGGACTCACCTTCTGTAACAATTGGCCCAAATTCTTCCTTCTTCCTGATTGGTCTATTTTTTTTTTCAAGTCCAAATTGAAATGGTATTTGAATTGACCTCAGAGAGTGATTTCCATGAAAATACAGACATGAAGTGTCATCACAGAACTGGGAACACAATTCCTAGCAATTCTAGCTCCCATTTCTCTCTTTTCTTTCTTGTCCCAGTAGTCATTTCCTGGCTGGATTATGAATTGTAAAATGCATCACAAAGATGTGACATCATTAAGATATTATTTATTATCATTTCTTCACTGTGCATTGCAGCACCTGGCTCTTTATAGATAGTCATTAAATACTTAATACTTGCCTTCCAGGACCTTCTCACTTTTCTCCTCTAGAAAGTCCTCACAAATCACTATACGAATTCAGTGTCTTTTCCTTTTTCGGGTGGAATCTGTACCTACTCACCGTTTGGTTAACACCATGTCTATGCAGTCATATGTCTCCCCAGCTGCCCCGAGGAGCTCTCCCTCTACACTTTCTTGGCTTCTCCCTCGATGGGGGCCTAATGGCTGCCATCTGTCTACTATATTTTTGGCAATCCTTGTGAATTATTTTGGCTTGAACATCTCACACTTGAAGGCTGTTTCTTGAGGAAGTTATTTGAGATGGGATGATTGAAACACCTTTAGGAGAGAGTAAGGTTTTGTAGGAGGGGTCTGTTCACAGGAGCACAGAGTAGATCCCCAAGCTCTTAAGCGTAGAAAAATCTTAGTCTGGGGCCACTGAAAGTTTATACTACATAGGACATTTGTAATATAAGCTTGCAGTTATTCATTCAACTTAGAAGACTGTATTTGACATTTTGAAAAGTCACGTTTATAGACAATTTTAATATGGAATTTTCTTTTAAATAAAGGAATTATCCATGCTAGGGAAGGTTTTAATAACTAAAGTCACAGCTGCACCAGGTCATGATCGGACTTACTGATCTCCGACTACTGTCTGTGTCGATTCTGTCTCTCCCAAATCATGCAATTCCCAAATAAAACTAAGAGTAGTAATCACTATCACACTGTGCAGGCAAAACAGAGGCTCCAAATAACTCTACTAGAACCCAAACATTTTAGCACAGCCCAAGGCATATACTTTTTGATTACCATGCTACAAGTTTTTGAGATGCATGTGATTAGTCTTATTATACATTTATACAAATTTAAAATCATAAAGGCCTAAATATTTTTTGTCTGAAGTTGTGCAATAGTGCGAGTTCTCACAGGAAATTAAGAAATTTGAAATTGTATCAGATTTTCCAGCTAAACAAATCCCCTCAAGATGTAGGAGCTTGAAACAACAGTTTATTTCTCAAAGTTCTGTAGGTTTACCAGGCAGTTTTTGGTTGAAGTACAGCCTGATTCTTTGAGTACATTTGTATTCTGGGTTTTTAGTTTTTCTTTCTTGTAGGTCTTTCTTTAGTGTAAAAATTAACCCATTTGAAAACTGAGTAGCTAGCTCAGTTTAATATTTCCTGTAGAAGGTCCGGGTGTGATGGCACACACCTGTAATCCTGGTACTTGGGAGGCTGAGGCAGGAGAATTGTTGCGAGTTCAAGACCAGCCTGGGCTACAAAGAGAGCTCAAGGCCAGCTTGAACTGCATAGGGAGACCCTGTCTCAAAAAAGACAAAAAAAAAAAAAAAAAAAACCTGTAGAAAATTACAGGATAATTCTACTTTTATTTTCAATTTGTTTTTTTTTTCCTTAATGACTCTGACTGGTTCTTCCAGGACATTGTTCAGTGGAAGTGGACATTTTTATTCTGAGAGTGGATATTTTTATTCTGTTCTTTATCTTAAAAGAAAAGCTGTCAGCTTTTCGACATTGAGCATGATAGTAACGACTGGCTTTTCCCATGTGGCTTTTATTATAATAAGGTACGTTTTTCTATAGCTGGTTTGTCAAGGCATTTTTGTTATGAAGTAATGTTTAATTTTTATCAAATTTCTCTTCTGTGTCCCTTGAGATGTGATTTATGGTGTGGTTTTTATTCTTCATTAATAATGTACATCACATGCATTCATTTGCATTTCTTGAGATATCCTTGAATCCCAGATGTAAATTCCACTTGATCATGGTGCCTGAACCTTTTAGGAGCTGTTGGATGTAGTTGATAATATCTTGTTGACTTTTTAATCCCTCATTTTTATATAACTTTCTTTTCTTGTAATGATCTCAAAGAATGAATTTGCAAGTGTACCCTTCTCTTTAATTTCTTGGAAGAATTTGAGAAGGACTGACATTAATACTTCTTTAAATATTCAGTGGAATTTACCAATAAAGTTACCTGATCCTTAATTGCTGGTTCAATCTCCTTAATTGTTATTAGTCAGTTCAAATTATCCAGTTCTAGATTCAGTATTTGGAGGTTACGTGTGTCTAGAAATTAATCACTTTTTAAGGCCATTTGATGTAATTACTCATAACCGCTTCTTACAATCCTTTGCATTTTTATCACATCAGTTGTAAAATCTTCATTTATAATTATACTAATTTGTCTTCTCTGTGTTTTGATTAATGTAGTTAAATCTTTGTCAATTTTATCTTTTCAAAAAACCATTCATTTCATTGATTTTTCAGATATGTGAATTTACTTCTGAGCTTTCTATTCTATTCCATTGTTAGATATGCTAGTTTTATACAGAACATACTGTATGATTATTTTATCTTTGTAGTATATTTAGGAATCAGAATGCTGATGCTCCCAGCTTTGTTCTTTTTGC
This sequence comes from Dinomys branickii, assembly GCA_004027595.1. NCBI lineage: Eukaryota > Metazoa > Chordata > Mammalia > Rodentia > Dinomyidae > Dinomys > Dinomys branickii. The sequence goes on along the minus strand of PVLD010013534.1, from coordinate 6,101 downwards.
TCGAGGATAGACATCCATGGTTTTTGTGGTTCCATATGAATTCTAGGACTGCTTTTCTGATTTCTGGAAAAAAATGCCAGTGAAAATTTGAAATAGAATTTTCACTAAGTCAGTGAATTACTTTAGATAATGTGGACATTTGAACAACATTAAATTTTTCCAATTCAGGAACTTGGATGTCTTTTCGTTTGTGACTTAATTTCTTTCATGAATGCTTTATAGTTTTCAATGTGCAGATATTTCACTTTTTGTTCTAAGTTTATTTTTATATTTTTATTCTTTTGAAATAATGTTAGAAATGGGATCTTTTTCTTGATTTCTTTTCTTTTTTTGAATAGTTTATAAACTGTGTAGTTTTAATTTTATATGCTGTAGCTTTATTTACAACAGCTTTGTAGAACTGCTTAGGGTTTTCTTTTTATAAGTTAATGTAAACTTCAAAGAAGATATAGGTTGAAATTTAGAAAATAAAAAGATATTCTATGAAATTGTTACCAAATAGAACATAGATGGTGAAACTTGTATCAGATAAAATAGACTTTAGATTAGTAGGCAAAGATTTTATACTTACAAAGGGCTCATTTCGTGGGATAGATGTAACAACTGTAAATATATATGCCCCCTGCATGAGAGGATCTGAGTCATACCAGGCAAATGCTTACAGAACCAAAGAGAGAAATGAGCAGTAAAATAACAGTGACAGAAGACTTGAGGACTTTATACCCGACATTCAATAGTAAATCATTCAGAAGAAAAGTCAATACAGAAACAAGAGACTTGACTAAAGTAGATGTACCAGATGTGCACAGAACATTCCAACAAACAGCAGCAGAACCAACTCACATGAAACCTCCTCCAGAAGAGATCGTATGTTGGGCCATAAAACAAGTCTAAACAAATTTAAGAAGGCTGAAATCATGTCAAGTGCCTTCCCTGAACAAATAGCATGAAAATGAAAATCAGTAACAGGAAGAAAATTGGAAAATTCCTAAGTTCATAGAAATAAACTGCATACCCCAGACAGTCAATGGTCAATTGGTCAGAAAAGATACTATCCAAAGTCATTTACTGACTAAATGAAATGTCTATCAAAATTTCAGTGACTTTTTTTTCCAAAAATCAGAAAAACAATCCTAAAATTCATATGGAACCACAAACATCCTCAATGTCCATCCTTGAGCAAAAAGCACAAAGCTGGAAGCATCAACCTTCTGATTTCTAAATATACTACAGAGATAAAGTAATCATAATAGTATGTTCTGTATAAAACTAGCATATCTAACAATGGAATAGAATAGAAAGCTCAGAAGTAAATTTACATATCTGTGGTTGATTATTCTTCAACAAGGGTGATAAGAGCACACAGTGTGGAATGGACAGTCTCTTCAATAAACAGTATTAGTAATATTGGCTATCCATATGCAGAAGAATGAAATTGGTTCCTTATTCACACTACTTACAGAAATTTCTTTTCAACATGAATCTTGAAACTGTGAAGCTATTGAAAGATTTAAGCATAATCCTTGAAACTATAAAATTACTGAAAGAAAACGTAAGATGAAGGCTTTTAATTTTGCTTTGGCTAATAATTATTTGGATATGACCCTTAAAACCTAGAGAATAAGAGCTAAAATTAAAAAATTAGGACTGAATTAAAATAAAAGTCTTCTTCACATCAAAGAGAATAGGTAATAGAGGTGAGAGAGAAAGTAGAAGAGATGATTGGAAAACCATATATCTGATGAACAACTACTGTACAAAGTACGTAAAGGGCTCCCTACAAGTCAATAGTAAAAGAACTTGACTAAAAATAGGAAAGAAGAGTTAAATAGATGAGTCTGTACAGAAGACACACAGATAAACAATCAGCATATGGAGCAATGCTCTACATCAATAATCACCAGGGAGATGCAAATATAAATCACAATATAAAGAGCTATGATTTCACATCTGTCAAATCTTCTATTAAGAAAAATATTCAGATAACAAGTGTTGGAAAAGATGTGGGAAAAGGAAACCCTTGCGCACTATTGGTAAGAAAAAAGGAAAAGCTCTTTGGATTAAAAAAAAAATGTAAAGGATAGGAGTCTTTTGAGCAATTTCTATTCCTCTTTATTCAATTCAGTGCCCTTTTGCTATTATAGTTACCTTAAAATTTTGCGTGAATTTTCTACTTATCAGATTGTATTCTAAACCACATGATGAAAACCACACTTCAAACTGTTTGAAAAATACTCCCTTTTAAACTTTTAACTTATTTTGAGCTTAGATTTCTACAACAAAATATTTAAGATTTTCAGGGACTTTTGTAATTATTATTTTTAGCTGAGTGATATAGTAGGTAGCATATTTAACCTTTTACAAGTTTGCAAAAAGTATGGATCCTTCAAATACCCTTTAACTTCTCTGTGTGAAGACTAAATAGTTCTTTCCTTAGCATATCTTTCTTGAATAATTTTCCTCATGTAGCTGCACCAAGCAGACACAAGAATATTCTGGTATGAGATTATTTCTGCTAGATCAAGAGTTTAAAGTTATAAAGTAAATTGAAGTCGTTAATTTACTCTAAGCTATAGATAGCTTTGCAAGCTACCTTTTGACACAAAGTGAGTCTCCATTCTCCAGCTGCTGTGAGATTTCCTTATGAGGTTGCTAGCCACCATAGTTACCTCCGGGTACCACGGTGGGGACACATTCCACATGCTAACCCTTTGCCCCTGGCTTTTGCAGCCTCCACCAACTGTCCAGATGCAAAGTCAGTCTCAGCGTTTGAGCTAACAGTAGCACTCCACATCTAGGTAAGCTTTTCTCTACCAGTTCCTTTTGCTGTTAGTGTTCCAAAACTCAGTGGATCAAAATAAAGCCAGTATTTAGCTTCTCCACTGTGTCAGTTACTTGGGCAGTTCTTTTAGTTTTCTTTGGTATCTGTGGTCAGCTGGTAGACTGGCCAATGACAAGATGGTCCAGGATGACCTCAAAGTCTGGCAAGGGGCTGAAACAAAGATGGTGACAGATTAGCACATCTGTTATGCTGCAGAAGGCTTCCCCGGGCTTCTTCACTTAGTGGAAGACAAAGCATTCTCTAAATTGTAAGAAGACAAATATTATTGAGCAATTGCTTTTCAAGTCCCTGCCTGTATCATGAAGGCTGATGCTCCTTTGGCCAAGGAAAGTCATGTAGTCAACCTAGATCCAAAGGGTGGAGAACTCCATCCAGCCTCTAAACAGGATGAGATAAATGTGGCCAGTCTGCAATGTAATACAAAGTCATTCAACTCAGCAGTCCAGCATTTAAGCACTTTCATACATGGCTTCAAGTTAAACACTGTACCAAGACCCACATAAGCAATGAATAGTTTTTGTGAGAAGAGTGTGTTAAATTTCAAATACTAAATATTTATAGCCATTTAAAGTAAAATGTAATTCTGTGTTAGCTTATTATAATTGCAGAATTATAAGGACAATGAGATATTTTGGACAGCATTAGAAGTAAGTTTACTCATTACTGTAGGGTCAAACTTTCATTTTCTTCTCTAAAGCAGATATCAAGTAGAAAATAAGAGAATTAGGATGCTAAGTAAAACAATCAGTTTGATGGATAAAAATTAAAAGCTGCATAAATTGTTCATCTCTAGGCATATGGACATGGCTTTTCATGTTTTATAAAAGAGTCAAAAGGCTCAGAAATCAGGAAAATAGTAGAAGATGTCTTGTTTCATTCCATCTCAATTTAGTAAGAATAGCACTTCCCACCTTACCCACGCTTGGCAGTTTCCTCAGCTTTTTACTTCCATTATCTCGCTTAACTTTCCCAGTGCCCAGGGGCACCTCGCTGTGTGCTTTTTGTCTTCATTCTAATATTACAGAGACTCCCCTGGCTATCCAGAAACGCAGTGTTAGCACAGGGAGGTAAGAGGGAGGAGGGCTTGGAAGAGGGTGTGACGATTACAGATGTCTAGAACTGTGAGCACAAGGAAGGCCTTTGGAGATCAGAGAGTTACTGCTTTTTGAGAAACTGGTTTCCCTGGGGGAAGAAAGAAAGAGACAAAGCCGGAAGTGAGCATCAGAAGGGGAAGGAGGGCCTGTGGCCCATGTGCTGCGGTCAGGGGTCATGTTCAGAACTCCCCGCTGGAGCAAGTCTTTTCATAACCCAGAATTCGAGATTGTTTTAAAAGAGAATGTTACTGGTCAGAAAGCTGGCTTTTTGGATGCGTTAAAACAATGAATGAAGTAAGTTTCAAATACACACATGCAGTGTTCACAAGGGTACTGCAAAGAGGTCAGGTATATAAGCAGAAACATAAGATTAAAGAGAGAAAATGGGGACAAAAGTCTGCATCAGACATTAAGTGCAACAAATGATTTAGGTAGAAGATTTCATTTACATTGTTTGTATTTTCTACATTCAACAAATATTTATTCAATGCCTATAGGACAGGAAATTAGTTAAGCATTGAGAAAAAACAGATGGTCTCCATACTCAGTGGCAGTGTGATCCCAGGGAAATATAATGCAAGGTACATACTGTCTGTATTCCTAGAAACTTTCTAGTTACTCAGAGTGTATCTCTGTGGTAACCAGCTTCATTTGAAGAACTTACTAGCCCTTATGTGGTTAGTGGCCACCACATTGGGCCATATGGGTCTTGAGGGAAAGAGGGAAGGGATCATTTACCATAAAACGTAGAAACTTCCTTGACATAGATTTCACAAGGAAAAGTAAGTGGACATATGGGTTTAGGATGTAGATGTCTACCCAAGTCTCAAACTCTGTGTGTGTGTGTGTGTGTGTGTGTGTGTGTGTGTGTGTTTGAGGTATTGATCATGCGGTCTTACACATGCTAAATGAGTGCTCTACTACTGAGCTGTACCCCAGGCCAAGGGTTTGAACTCCTAAATAAACTCTTTAAGCCAGTTTCCTTATGTCTTCATTTAGATCTGGCTAAAAATAAATGATTCAGTCATCTATAGACATAAATGCTTCATGGGATGCTTCCCCTTTGAAATTGAAGATGCACATTAACATGCATTCTTACCCTTGCCCTGTGCTCACTGAACTTTCACTAAACCATTTTCAAACTTCCCTGTGCTGGGCGTTTGTGTCAGTCTTTTTATTTTTTCTCTATCTTCACAGCCCTCATATACTAGATTGCGGGGCTGGGGATATAGCTCAGTGGAATAAGCGCCTGCCTAGCAAGCACAGGGTCCTGAGTTCGATCCCCAGTACTGCAAAAAAAAAAACAAAAAACTAGATTGCAGCATCCTTTTCTTCCTCCTTCCTGTCCTTTCATTTCCTTCCTGTCATATTGCAAATGTTGTGGGAAGTCATGTCAGAGGTCTTTGGAATAAGTGGAGATTTCACAGGAACTGGTCTTTCTTTTATCTATTTTTGCATGCAGTAGACCTGTCTTAGGGACTAGTCTTTGACAGCAATGTTGAGTATGTTCAGATTAAAAATATCAGGAGATAAACACATCCAATTACTTTTCTGTTTCACATGCCTGACTTCCTCACAGAGCAGGGGTAAAGGCCTTTGGATCCTGGCCTTTGTTTAATAAAAACCACGCATCATTGCTTCAGGGATGCATCATAAAGTCATACCCTTTGGGCTGCAATGTTATGGAAATGAGAATTGTTTAATTTAAAGCCTTTCCTACACAGGCCTTGTAGATCTGAAAAATTAATTAACCAAATGTCATAACTTACTCCCCCAAAACCGGGTAGGGAAAAGAAAGCAAAGTTCAGCAAACAAGAGCCAGCAGCACCTTCCACACCTTTGAGTCCATGCTGTGGCTTCACTCAGCTGTCCAGCTCACTGCCCTCTCTCAGCTGGGGCATGGAACACCTGGGTCCCACAGGTCTCTGGCATCAGCTTGTTGGCTGCTGTGGTATTCTGCCTCTTTTTTCCCTGGTTGCATGCCACATGGACGTCCTGACCTCACTGAGGCTGTCTCCTTAGCTGCAGCATACGTAGGTATTACAGCCTGCACTACAAGGTTCTGGCAGGAATTAACTGAGGATGTCTATACAAAAACCCCTACCCAGAGGGAAATCCTGGCAGGGGTTCAGCAACCCTTTCTTTTTTTTTTTTTTTTTTTTTTT